>JAKUCV010003531.1:3933-53857 GCA_028386065.3 Turnera subulata
GTAACTGGGTGGACATAAGGGTAATCATTGGGTATATGATGATTATGTAGTGGGTTTTGATTGATCAAGAGGGGATTCGTCCGACCCATATAACGGGTATATTATCGGATGGTTTCTTGATAGAGTTGAACTGTTAAATGCATGGCCATGCTCGGATTAGGTGATATGGTGATATCACGGGTATCCGTTTTATACAGTTAACTCGAGGATCAAGAAACCGAGATTGAACATATACGAGATTGACATATTCCATGTCTCGTGTTTGATCTTGATAATGGGACGAAGGGACGATGACATATTCCGAGGCATAGAGAATCAATACTGATCTTGTCGTTCGGGTAGCAATGATGTGTTGCTAGACGCCGCTCTTTGCTTATAATTGTAAAAATGAGATTTTACGATTATTGCCGGACGTTACAAGTGCCTACAGGGTCACACACATAGAATCGTTGATTCGAGCAGGTGGTTAAACGTGGTTGGACCGGGTGTGAACCGTGGTTGGACCATGGTTGAACCAGGTCGTTTTGGGCTGGTTGGTTCACTTATTGTCAGAATAATTGAGCCACACTAAGTGCCATGTGATGTGTATTACATTGTTGCTAAGTGGTGGACATTATCATAAGATTCCTAATCTAGTTGGCCAAAGGTGTTGGCCATCTTGTCTTCCACTTTAGTGAGTTGGAAAGGAAAGGCATAATCTGATTATGCAAGGGTCTTTCCATCAACGTTTTGTGTGTCTGAAAATTCAGAGCTTGAGAGAGTCTTGAGAAAAACACTCACCTTCAGCTTCTTCATTCTTTGTGAAAGAAAGAAGATAACCATACACACAAACACCACAAAGTTGTTGCTCCCGGTTTACTCTTGCTAGCACATCAGTCTGGGGGAGCTCGAGGCTTGACTCGTGTGACGATTCCAAGCCGGTCACGGTTTGTGTGGATACCGTAGAGGGGCGAGGCTTTTGTCTGGCTCTAGCTGATTCGGTTACACAAGTTAGGTGAAAGATCCTAACCTTCCAGGTATGTAAAAATTGTTATACGGTTTATGCATGCTTCACTTGGTTCTTGGTTAAGTTTCCTTACTTCCGCTGCATATTGTGTTTGTTATGAGTGTCATAATAGCTCTAGGGAAACTTACAATATGTATATGGCTTGGACTTCCCCGACTAATTAATCTATACTAGTACCAAACTTCTTCGATCCAAAATGGGATTAGACATGTTTGAATGTTTCATGACAAAAAAACGAACAAGGATCCACTCAATGGCGCTCCTTCAATGGTTTGCGCCACTTGACAATTTTTTAACCAATCGTGCACCCCGAGCGTTTAGGGGAAAGCAATCGGTCGGTATGGCACAAATTGTGCCGATAAGGTATCGGTAGGTCATTTTCGATAGGCCTTTTTTTCGACCGATGCCGTGCCATTATACCCCCTATGCCGATCGGCAGTATGCCGATAAGCACCGACGTCGGTACGGTCGGTATTTGTGCCGACCGATAGCAATATACGTAAACAAAAAACATGGAATTTCTTTAACATGAAATAAATTACATAAGTTGCAAACTTGCAATTTTTCCAGCATCAATGCATCACAACACAACAATTCCAGAGACAATTATAATGAAATACAATACATGAATACAATACAAACGTTCAAATCCAAGACCAGATGGACTAAAAAGGTCCCAACTAACTTCAACTAATTACACATTCAATTCAATTATTCAAATCTCAAATGTGCAAATCCAAAACAGAAGAAGTTGAGTTAAAAAACACGATTAGAATGAATCAATACAAGAGAAAGAACTGACCAATAAATGTTTAAAAAACAAGAAGGGAAGAAGAAATGTTGGAATTGGGGAATTAAGGTTAGGGATTTGCCTAATTGGGAATTTTAGGGTTTTGGAATTGGAAGATGATTTGGGGATTTGGTCGCATGAACGGTGAATCGTGTTGGGCTTCACACTTCTGACTTCTTGACTTGTGTCGCCGTCGTTACCGCGATCTCTGAGCGGAGCTGCAGCCATAGGCAGCCACAGGCAGAGACAAACAAAACGAGAGAGAGAGAGAGAGAGAAAGAAGAGTAGCTAGTTTGGAGAGAGAGTGTCGAGAGTGAATTGATTTTCGTCGGTGATGTGTTGTTCTGATTCGAGTTTTTAGGGTTTTTTTATTTTGGGTATTGTATTTTGGGTTGGGTTTTTTTCATTAAGGTTGGACTGTGAGTGTGGGCTGGCTGGTTGATGGTGTGTGGGCTTAGTCGGCACGGCCTATGCCGATTACCAACGGTATAGGCCTGATGCTATCGAGTGGACGTTGCGGTTTTAACGGCACGGTTGGGTCGGAGGGGGTGGCTCTGAAATCTCCTAAATATCGAGCCAATACCGTTGGTTTTCGGTCGGTATCGCCACGGTATGATCGACTCGGTAATTTTGCTCTGCCCTACGAGCGTTTAAATTAGACCTAGTAAAATGGCTTTCAACACGACAACCTGTCACGAGATTAGCAAGCATAGGTTTGAGAATTTCAACCCGTTTAGTTAAATAGGTCAACCTGACACGATACGAAAATTAGAAGGTCAGGTCGCGAGTTGACCCGCCAACACTATAAGTACTTGTTTATGACCCGATTATATTTAAGTTACAGATATTTTATTGATTTAATATAATATTTAAGGCAAAAATTACTAAAATTATCCAAAATTTTTTTTATAAATGCTTTAAAATATTATTACATTATGATTCTATAATTTATAATTTTATTTATATATGAAGAAATCTAATAATGTGTCTATTTTCTTAAAAAATACAATGACTAGTGCAAAATAGAAAAAATTCAAACTAATTTTTAGGCTTGTTAGATTTGTATGTAACCCGCAAGTCAACCTGAACCCTTCACGATTATTATCAGGTTGGACACGACACAACACAATTATTAAATGGGTTGGGTCGGGTGGGGTTGAAGAATCAAAGCATGTTTACTTATTCAACCCGATACGACAACACAAATTGATAGATCTAGTTTAAATGTGTATCAATTGTGTACTTTGGGCAATTTGCCTGGTCAAGAATGCCACGTGGTATATGAGGGATTAAAGACTTGTTTCATCCCTGTGTTGGGCTCTAAAGTTAAAATTCATCCCTGTGTTAGATTTTGGCTTCTTTTCATCCCTCTGTTCACCCTAATTAGCCTACTTTGGTCTCTTTAGCCGGAATCCAGTGGAAAATGCTGACGTGGAAAGATTTTTGGCGCCACGTCAGCATATGTGGAAGCCCCATGTTAGGTCGAACCAACAAATTGAACCGACTCGATCCAACCAGTTCGCCCACTCAAAAACTTATTTTGCTAATTTGGTGGGCCCAAATTTATCCATTTTTTTATTTTTTCCCTAAAATTAATTTCTTTAAAATCTTTTATTGAATTAAAAATTATTTCAAAAAATAATAAATTATAATTAGTTATTATTTTTTTTGAAAGAATTTTTAATTCAATGAAAAGTTTTAATAAAATTAAATTATTATAAGTTATTATTTAACTAGTACAAGTTATTATTTTATTTTTGAAAGAATTTTTAATTCAATGAATGGTTCTAAAGAAATTAATTTTTGGAAAAAAAGAAAAGGAAAAAAATTGGACAAACTTCGGGCCCCCACCGGATTGGCAAAAAGAGTTTTTTTGGTGGGCGAACCGATCGGGTCGATTTGATTAGTTGGTTCAACCTGACATGTGGTTTCCACATATGCTGATGTGGCGCCAGAAAACTTGCCATGTCAACATTTTCCACTGGATTCCGGCTAGAGGGACCAAAGTAGGCCAACTATAGGGGCACACAGGGATGAAAAGAAGCCAAAATCTAACGCACAGATGAATTCTAACTTTAAAGCTCAACACAGAGATGAAACAAGTCTTAAATCCGGTATATGAGTGGTACCACATGGATTTCTAAGGTAGGTCCCACTCATATGCCACCATATGACATTCTTGCTCGAAAACTACCCATGATATATGATTGATACACATTTAAGCACTCAGGGTACATGATTGGTAAAATAAAACTTTTAGTACATGGCACAAAAGTGAATAGTAAAGGTACTAAAAATCCCCCAAAACCCATCCAAATTCATTGAATTTGCCTTCAAAATTAACTAGTTTGCCACATAGTTTACTTTTAGGTGGCTTACATGTTCTCGAAACAAAGTCTTAGGTTTGAATTTTTGTGTATGTAGAAAATTCTTATCGAAGACTCAACCATAACTAGGTATATGACTTGGATCAGATCTGGTTCAGTCGGGACAAAATTGTGAATACTGGATACCGAATGAAAAAAAAAATGAAGTAGACAAGGGGCACGAGGAGCACTCTTTTCACCCCCGTGTGAAGGTTGTCTCGGTGCAATAGAATACATCCCCATAATAAAGCATGGGTAGAGGACAATCTGTGTACTCCTAGGAAAGGCCAGGAGGTAGGGAATGACTGGAACTTTATCTTCCCTGTCACCTGTTGGCGTCTCTGGCAATGGAGAAACAAACTCGTTTTTGATGAAGAGTTTGAGGAGATCCCTTATCCGGTTCGACATATCAAAATCACTGTGGAAGAGATCAAGCAGAGTTTATCCTTCAAGGAGAAAGGTAGAGCAACTCACGGCAACCAGTTGCCTTTGTCCAAATGGATGTCGCCACAGTTGGGTTGGTGGAAAATGAATTCTGATGGAGCTGTAACACAATCAGATAATAGAGCCGCAGCTGGCGGACTTATCTGAGACCATCATGGTGCTTGGATTTCTGGGTTCTATTTAAACCTTGGTTCATGTGTTCCAATCAAGGCAGAACTATGGGGTATATTTTTTGGCCTGCAGCGGGCGTGGGAACTCAACTGCTGTAACGTAATCGTGGAAACTGATGCGCAGGTAGTTGTGGAATGACTTTCAGGGGAGTTAGACCCTGATATGATTTTGGATGCTTTAATTTGGGAAACACGGAAGCTTTTGGCTAGTGACTGGTGTGTTAATATTGTACATTTGTACAAGGAAGCTAACACAGTAGCAGCACAACTAACCTTTAATTTTGATTTTGGCCCTACTATTTTGTATACACCCCGAGATAGCATTGTTAACCACCTGGAGAGGGATATGAGGGGTTTCCCAATTGTACTCATAGTATGAGGTAATGAGAATCCACATCATTGTTGATAAAAAAAAAAAAAAAAGAATACATCCCCATTCTTGACAGAAAATGTAGACGACATCCACCAAGAATTCCGGAGGGCATAGTAGTAATTGCGGGTCTGTCGGCAGTGAAATATACCAAATACTACAGGCAGAAAATGAAGCTGGCACCGAAAATTGCCCAATTTGGCACGACACATCGTCTGGCTTCGCACTATTGACATTTGACACAGTACCCACCGTTGCATGGTTCCTTCAAAATTGACCAAGTCTGGCTCCGTCACCATCCCCGTCACCGTCTTCTTTCCGGTACGTCTAGTGTTTCTCACTGTTTAGGCTTGTCTTCCTCTGACACCAATTTTGTACTCTCTCTCCCTTTCATTTTTGGGGGCAAGTCATTTTATGGTAAGATTTTACTGTGGGAAGCTACCAAACTGGAGAGAACCCTTCTCTTCTCTCGCTGAAGTGTTCAAATGGGCAGAATTATTTTTTTAAACCTTCTTTTGTGTGTTTCAAGAAGCTGGATATTTGTTCCTTCTTGGGTAAAATCATGAATTGTTGCTACCCATTATTTGAAGACTAGAATGATGGGATGCTCTATTGTTGTAGTATGACCGTAATGATAGTGAGTTGAGGAGAAACTGTGATTTCTTCTTGACACAAATTCTTTCTCTTTGTTTAAAGTTTCAGTCTTTCTATTTCGTGCATGGAATTCTCGGTATACTGGGTACCTGGGGCGTGGGAGTTTTATGAGAAATTCTCACAATTGATGCAATTCGTTATTCACATTTTGTAATCAGGACGAGCCATCGCGGTTCCTTATTCATTGATGCTGTAGCCGTCTTATTGGATGATTTTGTTGACATTGAAAAGAAGATGGTATAGGCAGAGCAGTTTAGGCCTTTTATGTGCATTGTGCGCCGTGTTGTTTAAAAAGTGCGGGACAAAGATTGAGAACTAGAAGAAAGATTGGAAATTTCTATATAGTCTCAGGTTTTCCGTTACTAGCATTCGCATTGTTAAGCTTTTGTGGGAATGGGCTGCCTGCTTTGGATTTTAACGGACTAGTTGGCTAGCTTGAGCATGTAGGATTATCTTGCTTGTTTGTATTGGATCTTAGTATCTCCTAACTAGTTCATTTCATGGACTTACTTCTTTTTCTGGTTACAGCTGATAACAGAAAAGGGCCGTGGTGTTTTGGGGGGGAAGATTAAAAGCAATTGTGTTCCAACTGCTGATGGGGAAAAAGCGTGTAAGATCTGATCTCAGAAAAGAGAATGAGGTAGAACTCTCAGTCCCACCAGGTTTTTCGTGTCTCTCAGCTTTTTGGTTGAAGAGGGTTGAGAAGAGTGAAGAGCCATGTAAAGAGTCAAGCCCGATGGACTATACTTTGAGGATGACTGATGTTACAACAAAAGATACATCTGTCCAGCCCCAACCAGCAATGCCTGATGACCAGAATGAGGAATCAAACTCTAAACACGCTGATGGGGTGATGTATCCTTCTTTTCATGTGACGGGATGATGGAAGCCTCTCTTTTCTTTTCTTTTCTTTTTTTTTTATAATGAAAAATGGTGAAAATTGTGTTATAATGTCTGACCTAACTTTGGTGCTGCTGGATATAATGTATTTTAGGACAAGGTTTTATGTTGTTGAGGTGCCTATTACTAGACTTGGCGAGAGTACACAGGTCATTAACCTTCTAGCTGCTAAGAACTCTGTATAGCTTATCTTTGAACTTCCGAAATCAAGATGTTGAAGTCTTGATGAAAGAACTAGAAATGAATTATGTTGATTAATGGTAGTTCATTGAAGCATTTAGGGAGGAAGCCCGTGCTGATGGGTTGTTGATGACTTAATGAGATGCTTGCATTTATCAAGTGTGGACTGTTCCTATGTTGGGAAAACGCATGCCACTGCTTTAGGATTTGGAGTTGTGTAGACCTCTCTGAACTCAAGTGGCTATGTGCTACATAATTTAGGAAATGTGGTGGAGAGGTAACGTATTCGTATGTGAACAATTGAAATTCGAATATATTAAGACGGTTACTGTGTTAGAAAAAGCACTGGTGCATAAGATTTTTCTCCTACAGTTTTTAGTGAACACTTTGGATTTCTTTGGCTGCTGTGCACCACAAATGCCCTAAATGACTCGTGTATATTGAAAAGCAGTTCTTGCAGAAAACAGTCTGAGATGGAGTATACTATTTTCGGAAGAAATTGCAGTTGATGGAATGCCATAACATAAAGTTTTTCAAGTTCTTTGAGCACGTCTCTTTAGGATAATGCTGGACCTGCTGTCTCATATTCATAATGCTTTTAGAGCTGCCAAGAATATTTGGGGATTGTTTTGTTATGCAGTGTTTTTATTGTTCTTAATCCTGCAGGTTATGAGATTTATTTTCTTTTACAGGACCTCCTCCCTTCAAGAACCCCTCTCCCAAAGGGTGTGGTCCGAGGATGTCCAGATTGTAGTAATTGTCTGAAGGTGGATCTCGCAGTTTCTTCCTTTCTGTTTAAATTGCGTGATTTGGAAGTGATATAATGTTATTTTGATTTGAGTTTTGTGTTGATAGCAATTTATTGGGCTCAGGTGACTGCAAACTGGCGTCCCAAAGATGCAAAAAAAGATGTCCTTGAAGAGGTTCCCGTTTTCCACCCAACTGAAGAGGTCTTTCATACCCAACCGTTTTAAGTGACATTTTCTAGGTTTCAGTGTTTGTGCTTCCATTTGTATGTTTCATTTCTTTTTATTTGGCATATTACTTTAGCTGGTAAAATCTTGGTTTCTGAAGGAGTTGTATTGTAATGACAGGAATTTAGAGACACTATAAAGTATATGGCAAGTATACGTTTCAAAGCAGAGTCATATGGGATTTGTCGTATTGTTCCCCCTCCTTCATGGAACCCACCATGCATTATCAAGGAAAAGAATGTCTGGGAAAAATCTTCATGTTTTGCTGAGGTCCAACGGGTGGATACACTTCTTGATCAGCGGACACCTATGAAAAAAGCTAAAACTTCCAGCTCTATGAAGAGCAGCTCCATGATGGATTCAGAGCTTCGAGTTGATAATGGATGTACAATGAATCCTAATGAAGTTGGATGCTCTGGACCAGAATTTACTCTTGAAACTTTCAAGAAGAATGCTGATGAATTCAAGAGTCAGTACTTCTGCAGAAGTAGTGTTGACAGTTTAGATCCTAATGCATCTCAGGGGCAGTGGGAACCATCCTTGGAAAATATAGAGGGTGAGTATAGACGAATTGTTGAAGAACCTACTGAAGAAATTGAGGTGTGTTGGAGCAAGTTTAGTTCCTTTTCTTTTTCTTTTTATATATGCATATATGTGATTTGACTCATGAATACAAGTGTTTTTTGGTTAAGTCCATTGGGAATGCTTGCATTTTTCCTTTTAAAGTTAAAATTGTCACTTTCTGCTTTGCTACTGCAGGTGCTGTATGGTGACCTGGATACTGCAGTTTTTGGCAGTGGATTTCCTGTGAGATCTAAAGTTCCAAAATTTTCTGATGATGATCAGTTTCTGAAATCTGGCTGGAACTTAAACAATATCTCTGCGCTCCCGGGTTCTCTTCTCCATTTTGAAAGCTCTAAAACTTCAAATCTTTTAGTGCCTCGACTGAAAATAGGGATGTGCTTCTCATCATTTTGCTGGGTAAGATTGAATGATTTCTTTGTACGGCCTTGTAATAAGTTTTCCTTGTGCCTAATTTACACTGGACATGACAGCTATTAATGTGCTTTGAGATTAAAAATAATGTTCATGCTGTCATTGCTTCCTCTTGCAAAAGCAACTTGTCCTCTCTTAGTTTTCTCATTTTGCTACTTTTGGGAAACAGAAAGTCGAAGAACACCACTTGTATTCAGTGTGCTACATGCATTTGGGCTGCCCTAAAGTATGGTATTGCTTCCCTGGGAGTTATACTTCAGAGTATGAATTGGCTAGGAAAAGAAACCTTCCAGACTTGCCGGAGAAGCATTTGCATGATAAGATGGTCGGTAATGAGACCCTCACATTGTTTTACTCAATTACATTACAAGAGACATTTTTTTTCCCCTCATCACATTGTTGAAATAGTTTGAAGCATTTGATAACCTTGCATATTTCTCTCTCTGCATCGAGCAATCTGGAAAGCTGTCTTGCAGAAGTTTTTGACAAGGCATCATGTGTTAATATCTCCCATTTGTTCATATTGTTTGTAGCCTTTTGGTTTCATTTTACAATGCACTCTAACCTTAGCTTATTCAAGTGTTTTGTCTTTTGCAATTTGTGTTTCTCATTTGTTGTGCACTTTGTAAATATTTCTCCTCGAAAGTTTATTTTTAACACTTCTTTTACAGACCACAGAACCATGTATATCTACATTAAAATCCAAGGGTATCCCTGTTTACCAATGCATTCAGCATCCAGGCGAGTTTGTTCTTGTATTGCCTGGAGCATATTATTCTGGATTTGATAGTGGCTTCAGTTGTACTGAGGTAGTGAATATTGCTCCACTAGACTGGTTGCCGCATGGCCAGAATGTTGTCGAACTATATTGTCAACAAAGGAGAAGGACATCAATCTCACATGATAAGCTATTATTTAGTGCAGCAAGGGAAGCTGTGAAGGCACAATGGGAAATTTCAGTTTTGAGGAAGAACACCTTCCACAATTTGAGGTGGAAAGATGCTTGTACAGTTGATGGCATCTTAGTCAAGGCTCTCAAGGTAAGCCTATTTCTGGGCTAACTTCAAGCTAAATCTAGGTTCTCTTGAATTCACTTGATAAAGCGTTGTGACGGCTTCATAATTTATTTTTCCAAAGAAACGCTTCTTTCTTTGTCTTTCCCTTGGCTACTTTTTCAAGTTTCCTGTTTTCAGATAGGAGTCTTTCAGCAACATTGGTGTAGCAATACAGCAACAGCGCTAATCCATTGTTATGCTATTGGTAGTGGTGGTTTTTTCATTACCTTTTTCAATTTGTATTCTTGTGCAGTCACGCATCAAGTTTGAGGTCAATAGAAGGACTTGTCTTTGCATCCCTTCACAAGCACAGAAGATGGACGAGAACTTTGATACTACCAGCAAAAAGGAATGCTGCATATGTTTCTACGACTTGCACCTTTCCGCAGCTCGGTGCCCATGCTCAGCTGACAGATACTCATGCCTGGATCATGCAAAGCAACTTTGTTCCTGTGCTTGGAGTAATCGGATATTTCTGTTCCGTTATAAAATCAGTGAGTTGGATGTTCTTGTTGAAGCCTTGGAAGGTAAATTACCTGCAGTGTACGCATGGGCTAAAGACCATCTCAAACTGAATATTTGCTCCTATGTATCCAAAGATGGCTCAGAAAAAGGGAGGCCTTTTGGTGGTCCAGAATCAAAAGAGGGAGAAAGCTAATCTCAACTTGCAGCAACTCCCTGCAATGATGGGAGTACTTGTTCTAGCGTCAAGGGAAAATAAAGTCTCAATTACTGGAAGAAAAAATCTTTGGATGCACAAAAGCTGGAGGAGAACACAGCAGCAGTATCGCAGCCCCTGTATAAAATGCTGCTAGAGTTGATGCTTCTCTTTTTGTTGATAACTTAAGTTTCATCACGAAGCACCAGTTTGTAACTTCCGTAAACTTTGCAACGTTCCGGATCATTTCTGTTTGGCATCCTTTTTGGCAAGAGTAACCTCAAAATCAACAATAATATACTGTTAGGGAGCATAATGTAGCGTCCATCTGTAGGCAATTCAATTGCCATGGAACCTTGTCATGCAACTGTGTGACGGAAGAGTAGATTTTTGTCCTTGACAGCCATTTGCATTATTGTCATATCAAGTCGGATCTTCAGGTACAAGAGCCAATTTTTACTCTTGTAAGTTGAAGTTGTAACCCTACACAGCTTTTCTCCCTTATTTTTATCACGGAGTAGCGTTCGACTATGTACGTGTTTTTTGGTTCTCTTTTATGTGTTAAAAGGCTAGCTAGCGTTAGAATTATATTCGTAAGCGTCCATTTTGGAGTCTGACCACGTCCCCAACACGATATTATGCATTGAACCTGATTCACACCCGTGTTTCTCACTTTCTCTTAAACACTTCGGGAGAAAGTTCTGGTTTTCTACAATCTTTGTATCTGTGTAAAACTATTTTAACTAAATTTTCCCTTCGTGACCTCGCATCTTTTTTTTTTTTTTGGATAGAAGCTTGGAGATCTTTATCAGTCATTTTCCGGAACAAAATAGCCTTGGAATACTTTAAGCCGTTTTAAGGCCAGGGCAGAAATTCAGAATGCCTTGTTGCATCACTTCTATTTTGCAAGCGTAAAATCTTTCCCGTTACTTTCTTTCACTATTTCTCCAGAAACATCTCACCACGATTCATGGCAAGGCAAGAACAATAATACAACATACTATGACGAAGTCACAGAAAACAATCCCCAGAAACAAGGGAGTGCCAACCAAGTAATATTGGCATTGAACATTAGAAAAACTGTGCACTAAAGAATACTACACAAGAAACCCACCACCTTGGAGGGAGGAGACACCAACACAAATTTGTAGCTACAAAAGAATAACAATTTTAGAGACAGCGGCACATACTCCCACGAAAAAATAAAATTAATCCGATTAAGAATTAAATCGCAATGGATAACTCAAAGCCCAGCGGAAACCAATCCATGGAGGGTAACGATACCGATCAACACATCCTGATCGTTGATCACAGGCAGAAACTGCACCGGCGAAGGCGGCGCTTCCATCTTCTTCATTGCATCCACCGCCATTGCATCAGGACCAATCGTCCTTGGCTTCCTGAGATCATTAACAGCAAAACAACACTAGCACAAATCACGCAGTCATTCGTTAACAAATACCCACATCCATCAACCGCAGAATCCACTAATTCTGTACATATCTTATGAATATTATACCTGTTGCACATTTGGCCCACTGTAAGCTTGAAGATGCCTTCGCCGCTGGCCTTGAGAGTTCGTCGGAGATCACCGTCGGTGAAGGTTCCGATGAGGCGGTACTCGGAGTCTATAACAAGCAGGCAACCGCATCCTTTGCTGGTAAGCTCAACCAATTGATCCATTATCAAGTCTTGTTCCTTGCAAACCGGAAGCTCGTCTTGTTTCTTCATCACATCCTTTACCTAATTGAAACACAAAATGCACAATTAACCAATTTTAATAAATTAGTTTACGATTGATTAATTAAATTAATTAAAATCTAATAAAAAGCAAATGATCTTTTTTATTTTTTATTTTTATTTTTGGGGTTACCTTACCTTGAAGATCAAGCTCTTCCCGATGCGGCCAGCGGGGTGGTTGGCGGCGTACTCCTCCTTGGTCAAATTCCTGGCCTCCATGAGGGCAATGGCAACGGTATCGCCGAACACCATCTGGATGGCGGTGGAGGTGACGGGGGCGAGATCGAAAGGGCACAGCTCCCTCTCAAGGGGCAAATGCACGTTCATGTCGCAGAGGGCGGCGAGGGCATTCCCCTGGACGGAGGTGAGGGAGACGAGGAAGGCGCCCTTGGCCCGGGCGCATGGGACGAGGCGGAGGAGCTCCTCGGTGCTGCCGGACTTGCTGAGGAGGACGAGGACGTCGAGGGAGGAGAGGGCGCCGATGTCGCCGTGGAGGGCGTCGAGGGGGGAGAGGAAGGAGGAGCGGATGGAGAGGGAGGTGAGGGTCTGGGAGAGCTTGTTGGCGACGAAGCCGGACTTGCCGACGCCGGAGAAGAAGATGGTGCCGGGGGAGCTGAGGAGGGTGCGGGTGAAGGCCAGGGTCTGGGAGAGATCTAGGTTCTGGAAAAAGTAGTTGAGGTGGCTCTGTTGGGATTTGAATAGGCTCACGAGGGTAGTCTCGTCAATTCCCTGCTGCTGCTGATGGTAGGATATGGATTGGTTGGGCCTCTTTGGGGAGGGAAGGTCTAGAGATGGAGGAAGGGAACCCATTGTGGTGTTGTTGTTTTGTGTTAGATCTGGTGAAGAAGAAGAGGGAAATGAAGAAGATACTAGTCGTAGTATCTATCTATCTATCTAATCTGCTGCTTTTGGTTTGTTTTGAATTTTGGTGCATTGCCATATTGGAGAGAAAGAGAGCACCACTGTTTGTGTTTTGCCGTTGATGGTTTTTCGCGGTAAAAAGAGTGAAAGGGGGAGAGAGGAGAGGAGAATATGGATTTTGCTGGAACCGCGTAGATTCAGGTCACGTCACGTGTGTCGGTGATGGCGATTACGTATGGCCGGATTGGTTGGCAGTTGTAGTAGCCGCCGGGAGTAGTGTGTGGGTACAATTATTAATTGCCCAATCCAAGACAAGCAATTACTACTACTGCCACTGTTGCAAATATCTATTATTATTACCGTGTAAACTCGGAAAATCTATTTGTTACTGAAAAATCACCGAAAACAAAATCTATCGTTACTGAAGCCGTATTAAGGGGCACGATATACGGTATAACTTTAAATGGATTACCGTATACTAATTCTCAGGGATTGGACTAATTTGGTTCATTATAAAAAGATTCTTTGCCTGTCAGATTGGTCAAGGAATAGATGTGGAGAGAGAGTTTCTTTTGTGGGTCATTAGTCAACAGAGAGTCTTAATTATCATCAGGAGGGTTTATGGAAAAATTTCTCTTGGTTTATGCACTACTTTAAAATAAAATTTCTCACTTGGAGAAGAAAAGGGTGAAAATGAAGTATTTTATGCTGTCCATTTAGAATGCCAGCAAGTGCATTTACGGTTTTTAAAACGTTTCTTAAATACGTCAATTTAGTTGCGATATGACCAGAAAAAACCATTCGTCAACGTCATATCAGCGTTGGAGTCTTCTGGAAATATATATATATAAATAAGTGGGATAAATTGGGCGCCGCGCCGTCGATTATCACATACGGGTTACTGCGTAACATGAAGTCATGAACGATATATGCTCATTTAATGCTGTGAATAGTTGTAACTTTGTTTTCATAAAAAAAAAAAAAGTTGTAACTTTGTGGCCCATTTGGTAACTTTGTAAGGTTTTTTTTTTAAAATTAAACTTTAATGGTTATTGAATTTTTTTCATTGTCAACATTTTTTTGAGCAAGTAAGGTTATTAACTGCAATCCAGTGATACGTTGACAACGAGGGCAAAGGTTGAGTCGGTGGTGGTGACCTTTTCTTACTTGGGCCATTTCATTCAGGCCTGTTGCCCAATTACATTTCCTTCAACTCTGGGCCCAACTTCTCTGAATTGTTCATAGAAGAATTATTTGGTCTAATTTTGAAACATTTGCAATCCTTCCCTGTTTCACGACCAAAACACACACACACGTCCTTGAGCTGTGCTGGGATTTGACAAGTTTAATCAGCTACTGAGGACTCTTGGGCTGCATTGATTGCTCGCCCTGATATTCTCACTAATCTATTTATTTGACTTTATAATTTGCTACTTGTTGTCAACCTGTTCTTCATTGTCCGTCAGGCTTCCTAAAGTGAAAGATGGCTTTAGCCCAATTGCTATTAGTCTTAATTAGTTGCCTTAGTCCATTATAAACGACCGTATGGGCCTGTAGTCCAATCAATTCAAACGACCTGCCACTGGGATGGTGTAGATCGTATCCGCTCATGAATTTAGAGATTCCAAAAGTCCTCATTGGTGCGTGGATCCCTGGCAGTGGGAACGGGGATGGAGGAAATTCTTGACCAGTGGAGTTGGAGACGTGAAGAGTTTTCAAATTTGTTGGCATGAAGGTTTTCGTAATCCCAATATCTGTGTATGGGATGAGGAATTACCTCCAAGTGTGAACGTTATGTAATACTTGATAGAATTGAGCAATAGATATGCATGGTTTCTCAAAAAAAAAAAAGTCGGAGCTAATTTTGGAGACGGGATAGGATTCATATTACCTGTCTTACGAAATTTCAAGAAAAGAGAATGACGATTTCGCCCTTCGATTTAATAATAACTATATATTTATTTTTTTTTCATTTTGAACTAATATAAAATAAAAATTAAAGAGACAAAAGATTACTTGTTAAATTTAGAATTGTGGTTGTGTTTTGAAAATTTGTTTGATACTTAAATTTCAGACACCTCTCTAATATATATTTAGACAACTTAAACCAAATAATCTTAACTTTTTATTAAAGAAACATAAATATTTAAAATAAATAATTGAATTCTGGGATCTGATGAAATCCATCGGGATTTGCAGAGCAGGTATTGGGGTCAAATTCTCCCTCCGTTAGGAACATGGACGAGGATGGAAAGTAATTTAGGCCGCGAGAAAGGTATTGAGATTCCTCTGCCGGCAAAATTCTAGCCCCATTGCCATCCTAACTCATCATTCAATCGCATCTAGACTTAAGTTTATCCTCTTTTGTGATTCATGGAATACCTAGATTAGAGAATAATAATAATAATTAAAGCTTAAAAAATATGTTTTTTTCTAATTAAAAAAACTACCGTAATAACCAGTAGAGCAAGAAGAAATAGAGGAAGGAGCAGGAGAGAAAGAAAGGAAAACAAGAATGAATCACTCGCCTGAATGAGCATTGTACTCGAGACTTGGGAACAAAGGAATATTACGTAGTGTGGTTCACTTTAACTCCCAGTTAGGCTAAGTTTGGGAAAGAAAGAAAATAGGAGGAAAGAATGGTGTAGGAGAAAATAGAGAGAAGGAATGTATCATTCCTTGGTTTGGGAGATGGCGAGAACGGGAAGGGAATGGATTTTGGGGTGAAAATTTTCTCCCATGGCCCACCAATTTTATTCTTTCCAAAATGGGGAGAAAGTGGAGAGAATGGCGTGGGACAAAATTGAAACTTTTTTTAATTTACTATTTTATCCATTCAATTACAAAATTAACCAATAATTTATAAGGATAAATAGTAATTTTTATCCTATCATTTAATATTTTTTATATAACTAATATTCTTTCCCTTCCATTACACTCGCATTTCCAAACAACGGGAGAGAATCAGATTTTCTATCCTCCTCATTATCATTCTCCCTTATTCTTCCCCTCCAAAATCATTCCTCCCTCATTTTTCTCCCAAACTAAGCCTTAATGTTACTCTCATCCTGATAGAAATATCGGGTTTTTGGGTTTTTGGGGCCCCCGTGTTTAGTGGTTTGGCCAATTTGGTACCCCAACATTTTTTTTGGCCGGGCATATGCCCCAAGATTGCATGGGCAGGCCAAACGTATACCCCTGGTCAGGCACCTGCTGACGTGGAGGCTGCCCGGGTATTTGCGCGTGTTACTGTAGCAAAACGACGTGCTGACGTGGAGGCTGCCCGGGTATTTGCACGTGTTGCTGTAGCAAAACGACGTCGTTTTAAGTGAGAAAACGACACCGTTTCATGCCACGTCGGACATAGGTGGCTTAGTGGGGCCCACTTCACTCAAAGCCATTCCTCTAAAACGACGTCGTTTTGCTACAGTAACACGCGCAAATACCCCGGGCAGCCTCCACGTCAGCAGGTGCCTGACCAGGGGTATACGTTTGGCCTACCCATGCAATCTCGGGGTATATGCCCAGCCAAAAAAAATGTCGGGGTACCAAATTGGCCAAACCACTAAACATGGGGGCCCAAAAAACCCGAAAACCCTCATTCTATCTTTCATTCGTTCCAAAAGTTGTGTAATCTTTTCACACTGGACTACTTCTCTCCATCGAAGATTAAAAATTACGTCGTGTGCTTGTCCTATCATGGGAACCACCAGGTTTAGAGATTAGAACACTACGTAGGGTCCATCCTTACTAATCCCTTTCTAAGACTTCTCACAATTTTTGGGTCTCAGTGTCACGCGGTGCTCGACAAGGGCTCAAGAATTGCGCGGAGAATTCTAGAGAGGCTCGGAATGCGTAAAAAACGTGTGGACTTTTTTCGGAGAATGGCAGAATTCTCTAGATGGTGGTGGTACACACTAGAGAGTTCTAAAATATTCTAGAAGGGTGTGGAATTCTCTAGAACCTTTGGGAAGACTCTAGAGAATTCTAGAAGTGGGTGGAAGGTCTTAGAAGTTCTGGAGGGGTCTAGAACCTCTTGGAACCTTGTGGAAGGATATGGAACCATAGGGAATGTTCTAGAATATTTAGGTGAGACTAGAGTATTCTAGGCTTGTAATATTAGCCATTGGATCGTGGAACATTCTAGAGGTGTGATCCTAGCCATCCATTGAGGAGGTGGATGGGCTATATATAGGAGAGGGGTCTCCTCATTTTGGGCATTCCATTCATTATTGGGTATTCAAGTGTAAAGAGCACGGGGCTCACACTTGTAAACACTTAGGAATCAATATATACTTTGCTTTCCTCCAATACTTTTCGAGAGTTCTGCTGCTAGCGTGGTAGCGGGGTTTAGGCTGACTTAGGCTTGAGATTGGGGTTCTTGCCTAAGTGCCGCACGGGCTATTGTGTGGGATTTCTAAGTCTCGTGACAATTGTTGGCGGAGTTTGCATTCCAAAACTCCCGGTTCGCTAGCGTGGGAGATTGTGTGGAAATGGCCACTGGAGAGGCCAACGTTGGTATTGTTGAAGGAGAGCATGTTCCTAGGGAGGAACATCGCATCTCTAAAGGTAGCAAGAAGTCTTCTAGGGAGAAGACTGTGGAGCGGGATCGCCAAGCCGAATGCGAGTCAAGGCTTGCGTAGGTGTCGCTTGCCGTTGCGGATATGGGCGACAAGGTTGAGGATTTGGGCCAAGGCATCAAGGAGCAATGGTCGGGGGACCTTATGGAGCTCCGAGGGGAGATGCAAGGCGCTCTCAACGTAATCGTGGACTCATAGAGGAAGGAGCTGGACGATTTTAGGGGCTGCCATGACCACATTTTGGAGCAACTTGCTACCATTATGGAGGAGATGCGTGCCATGAAAGAGGAGATGCAAGAGATCAAAGGGGATTGGTCTCTTTGCAAGAGAGCCATCGTACAAGGGAATGTGGTGGCAACTTGAGAATCGAAGGTGGACGTGCCTAAGCCGAAGGCCTACGACGGGGCTCGTAATGCGAAGGAGTTGGACAACTTCCTTTTTAGTTGCGAGCGCTACTTTGATGGCATGGGAATCCGAGACGAGGCCAAGAAGGTTAGTACCGCGTCCCTCTACCTTAGTGATTTGGCTACTCTTTGGTGGAGACGTAGGTACGCGGACATGGAGAGGGGCACCGTCCGTATCGACACTTGGGCTGATTTCAAGAGGGAGATCAAATCCCAATTTTACCCACAAAATGTTGAGCTTGAGGCGTGGAGTAAGCTTCGTCGGCTCACACATAAAGGGAGCATTCGGGAGTATGTGAAGGAGTTCACGGAAGTCTTGTTGGAGATGCCCGATATGCCCGACAAGGAAGCTTTGTTTGCTTTCTTGGATGGCCTGCAGGGGTGGGCCAAGTTGGAGCTTCAACGGCGTGGGGTGTAAGACCTCAATGCCGCAGTTGCCGCAGCGGAGTCGCTAATAGAATTCAATAAGTTCGAGTCTTCCAAGTCGAGGGGTTCGAAGGACAACTCGGGCAAAAATGGGGGAGCGACTAGCAATACCGAGTAGGCGTCGCACCATGCGAAGGAGGGCAAAGGAAAAAGCCACAAGCCGAAGTGGGAGAAGCCGAGAGCTGATCGGGGGAAAGAGAAGGCAAGTGGTGAATGGAAGAAATTGGAGTGCTTCCTTTGTTGTGGTCCGCACATGGCATATAATTGCCCGCAGCGTGGAAAGCTAGCGGCACTCGTTCGGGGGAACGAGGAGAAGGGAGAGTGCTCCAACAAGAACGATGCCGAGGGGGAACCAAGGATGGGTTCACTCCGATTGCTTGGCGCGGTCAAGGCAAAGACCGAGGAGAAGGTCGAGCATAAGGGGCGCATGTACGTGGTTGCCAAGATTGGAGGAAAGGAGACCAAGGCGTTGATTGATACGGGAGCCACACACAACTTCATCCAAAAGTCCGAGGCGCAAAGGCTTGGAATTAAATTTGGGGAGGAGTATGGATGGTTGAAGGTCGTCAACTCCGAAGCTAAGCCAATTCATGGAGTCGCACGCGGGGTCGACATAGCCATTGGGGAATGGTGCGGGAAGATTGATCTCACGGTTGTTGACATGGATGAGTATCCAATTGTGCTAGGCGTGGAGTTCGTCGACACGACAAGAGCGATGCCGGTGCCGAGTGCAAATAGCATGATCTTGATGGGTGGAAACAAGTCATGCACGGTTGGGGTGTTGCGCGAAGGGAAGGCACAAAAGGCGAAGGCGATGAGCATCATGCGGCTTGTCAAGGATGAACCAAGGGGCCTACGGGAGCACAATAGGAAGGCGATAGGGGACGTCGCCAACAAGGGAGGTGCGCCACAACGGGACAAGGCCAAGGTGCAGCAAGCCAAGGGGTCGCGAGGGCGACTCCAACACAAGGGAGAAGTGGAGGTGACCAAAGGCTTGATGGGGAGCACCAAGGGAGATGGCCAATCCAACATGCCAACGTGGAGGCGAAGGCGTAGGAGGCGCACACGAAAATGGAGGAAGCATAAGGCACAAGCACGGGAGCGCAACGAGGGCGTTGTGCGAACAAGTGGGGGAGAATGTCACGCGGTGTGCGACAAGGGCTCAAGAATTGCGCGGAGAATTCTAGAGAGGCCCGGAATGCGCAAGAAACGTGTGGACTTTTTCGGAGAATGGCGGAATTCTCTAGATGGTGGTGGTACACACTAGAGAGTTCTAAAATATTCTAGAAGGGTGTGGAATTCTCTAGAACCTTTGGGAAGACTCTAGAGAATTCTAGAAGTGGGTGGAAGGTCTTAGAAGTTCTGGAGGGGTCTAGAACCTCTTGGAACCTTATGGAAGGATATGGAACCATAGGGAATGTTCTAGAATATCTAGGTGAGACTAGAGTATTCTAGGCTTGTAATATTAGCCATTGGATCGTGGAACATTCTAGAGGTGCGATCCTAGCCATCCATTGAGGAGGTGGATGGGCTAAATATAGGAGAGGGGTCTCCTCATTTTGGGCATTCCATTCATTGTTGGGTATTCAAGTGTAAAGAGCACGGGGCTCACACTTGTAAACACTTAGGAATCAATATACACTTTGCTTTCCTCCAATACTTTCCGAGAGTTCTCTTGCTAGCGTGGTAGCGGGGTTTAGGCTGACTTAGGCTTGAGATTGGGGTTCTTGCCTAAGTGTCGCACGGGCTATTGTGTGGGATTTCTAAGTCTCGTGACGATTGTTGGCGGAGTTTGCATTCCAATACTCCCGGCCCATGACACTCAGAGCCCAAAGGTACAAATACAGACTTATTAAGTTGTTTCTTTTTTATCATAAACGCCATAGGAGGCAATTTCATTCCATACCAAAGATGGGAACATAGTACAATAAAACACATACAGCAAGGGGAGCCCAGAAATATCTAGATCTAACACAATACATTGGAAATTCAGACGAGCAGACAACAATCCTATTATACATGAGGTTGAGAAATTGAACTTGTACCACAATAGATAAGGACAAGTAAGGATGCACAAGCCAGGAGCTCAAAATCTTCTTTCTCCAACCGTATTGCAGAGGAGTAAAGATATTCTTCACCACCACTTGAAATACATGTAAATTGTATTTGCTACCAGTAGCCATAACAAGCACAATGGATATGGTGGAAACAAAAGAAAGCAAACCAGTGACTAAGCCAAGATCTTCTGGACCAACAGGAATGGGCAGCACCATAGACCTCAAAATCTTCTAAGAGAAGGAGTGAGGAAGGTGATAACCTTCATAGCCATTCATGAAAATCCAAGAATGAGTCACCGGAGAGAACCCAAAAGAGTAGACAACCTCAAATACTATAGAGTGAAGGGCACTAGTTCCACTTGATATTGCTGTCTTACACAGGGAAACTAAGGTTGAGGCGAATTCACTGTGATAGAACCATTGTTTGTGTGAGTGAGCAGAATAATTCAAAACCGAATTGAAGATGCAGCAGGGCTCTCGAGCACTCAGGTCATCCTGACACCATAGACTATGAGTGTCCAAAGTACGAACAACGATTTTACTGGAAAATGTCTTTCCACCTGATTAAAATTAATTTAGAGCGATAAGCCACTACCTGTACCAATTTTCATGCGATCCTTTTCTTTCCAAATAGAATTTCAGGCGATCATTCGGTTGACCGGTAAATCATCCCATTGCTTCAGTCAGGTCCACGTACAAAAAAAAAAAAACTAGTTCCCAAGTTGTAGGACGATTGAATTAGCAGCAAGTTTTTTACAGGACTATGGGCTATCATGTTACATCTCCTATATCATGTTTAACTTCACTAAAAGTGTAGTTTTGATTAAACTTTCTGTTTGTATGGATAAACCAATAAAAACTTTTGTCTATAACCATCTATTGTTTGTTGGGTTTTTCTATCTTGTGCCCTAGGGGCACATGATAAGCCACTATAAAAGGAAATAAAATTTCTCAATTAATGAACATCATTTTCTTAGTGACTAAAATAGCCCTCCCATAAAGGTGATTTGTGTAATGTAATTAATGTAAGACATAACAGTGAAAGGTTATTTCAGTCACTAGAAAAATAATGCTCATTAATTTCGATATTATATTTCTTTTCTTAATGTCTTATCATGTGCCCTTAGGGCACAAAATAGATAAACCCTTGTTAAAAAAAGACTTTTTTTTTTCTTGTTTTCTCTTATTTGAGTAGCTCCGCGGTGATTGTGACCAATATATGCGGGATTTTGGGTTAATAAATACTCATCATATTTATTTTCACACGAGGGAATTTAATTTACTACTTTGGCTTGGCGGTGGTGGGGCTGGCATCCAGCAGCAACACAGCTTTCCCTCGAGAAAATCACAGTATCTTTTAAGGTGACGTGACTTGTCCGTCCTATTATTGCTCCCAGATAAATTTCTTTAATCCGAATACCACCATCTTTACACAAGAGAAAAGAAAAGGAAAAAAAAAAAAAACACACAGAATCAATTTTAGATTAAAAATGGGAAAATTTTCCTTTCTTGATCCAAACCGAGTGTCCGTACAGAGAAGGTCTAATCCAACCGCTAAAAAGTGGAGGAGCAGGGGGCCCCGGTTAATCATATCTCTACGATTCTGATTTGATAGGACCCACTTGGGCCGGGGGGAAAAAAAGGGAGGAAAAAGACATTTTTCCATAAAGTAAACTAAGAGAGATAAAAAAAAAAAAACACAAGAGGGTTGCGATCAGGTACGGTGCGCGATTACCATGACCCTCACTGCGGTGGATCCCAGCAGAACTGAGGAGGCTCCACGTTTCAAGACGGGACTGGGCCGGTGATTGTTTTTGTTTTGGAATGGGTCATTGTAGCCGACAAAACAAGCAGGTGCGCACGTGGGAGATCCACTGTTCTGTGGGGCCAGCGATCCCCTGACCCTTCGGCTCCGCTGCGTCCCTCATTTTGACCAAAGGATGCGGTATTCTCGTACCACTTGGATACAATGCTACTGTTTACACTTATACTATCCGATTCTCCTTTATTTTTTTTCCTTTTCCACAATTCCAAATCCAAAAGTGGAAAGCTCGTTCAAAGAGGATTTACTGGTTTGTTGTTTGATTAATTCTTGGTGTTGTAAGATTTGTAAAACATAAAGGAAAAAGTAAACTTGAGGTGTTTATATTGTGGGACTCCGAAATTTTTTCAAGTATAAGTCAGAGCTTGAATATCTTCAATTTGTAAATAAAAAACTGAGGATATTTTTTTGTTTAGTTGTGTATAATTTCAACTAAGTTTAGGAGAAACTACTTAGACCACTTCCAGGTTTTTGATATACCCAAGTCTTTGATATAGGAATAGTCCAGAAAGATTTTGTTCTATATAGACCTTAACCCCAATTTCAAAACTTGATAAACCGATTTTAGAGCAGGTAGGTCGTCAACCTACTCCAAATCAGATTTTTTTTCTTTTCCTAGATGAACTCAGATAAGACGCATTGCTTGAATTTAAATAACCGATAGTGATAGTACCAAAAGCTTCATTTTATGTCATTAATTTTCTTACAAAAAAACCTTAGTTCCTACATTCTTTTTCTCACTTCACATTTCCAATTGAGTTTATAGTCTTGTGCTCTTATGGAGTAGTAATTTTTAGGGTGGATTCACGATGTTTTATTCTTTTCGAAATACGGATTCCATCATTACTTTATACCAGAAGTATCTTGGTGCTTTTGGGGAGCAATGATCTGTTTTTGGGGCAATCGAGTAATGACCGGGTTTTCGGGTTTTTGGGTTTTTTGGCCCCGTGTTTAGTGGTTTGGCCAATTTGGTACCCCGACATTTTTTTTGGCCGGGCATATACCCCGAGATTGTATGGGCAGGCCAAACGTATACCCCTGGTCAGGCATCTGTTGACGTGGAGGCTGCCAGGGTATTTGCGCGTGTTATTGTAGCAAAACGATGTCGTTTTAAGTGAGAAAACGACACCGTTTCCAGACACAGGTGGCTTAGTGGGGCCCACTTCACTCAAAGCCCAAATTCTTCCCATACCGAACCGGAAACTGCGCCGGACCAGGGTCTACGTTTGGCCTGCCCATGCAATATCGAGGTCTATACCCGGCAAAAAAAAAATGTTGGGGTACCAAATTGACCAAACCACTAAACATGGGGGCCTAAAAATCCCAAAAAACCTTAAGAATTAAAGTATAATAATAGATATTTATTTTCTAATTTTTTTTACATTTGAGATTTGATCTCGTTTTGTAACAGCCTGGGTAAAAATTTGTATTTTTACCGGGACTATAAAAGTCTTTTTACAGTGATTTACCGAATGAATTAATCTTGGGTAATTAATTCAAGGTAAATCGAGCGTCGTTTTTTTCGTAATCGAGTCTTTTCCCGCGCTCGACATTTTTTTCCGTGGATTTTACAGACCAAAGTTGGTATTTTTCGGGTCCCAGATTCTTCGGAAAATCACACCGAAAAATAACTAAGGGGGTATCAGTTATTTTCTGATCCGGACCGGACTCGCTCCATAATGCAGACAAGTTGCATTATTGATCGTCACAGGTTGTACAGTTTTTTTTCATCTTTATAAATTAGAAGCAGGAGAGGAGAAAGGGAAGAAGAGAAGAAGAAAAGAGGAAGAAAGGAGAGGAAAAAAAGAGAGGAAAAGGAAAAAAAGAGAAATGTTGTGAATAACATTGTTAAGAGGAAAATGTTGATGAAGAAGAATGGTGAAGAGAGGATGCAGAGAGGAAGTAGAGAAAAAGAGAGAAGAGCTCAGTGTTTTTTCTACTCATTTTATTCATAACCGAGTGTAAATATATACACAATGAAGGTTAGGTAGTATAGTAACATACATAAAAATACATTTTATAACACTCCCCCCTGGATGTTACTATACATTGGGTAGAATACGCTAAGGGAGAACTGCCTCATTAAAAACCTTACCAAGAAAAACCTAGTGGGATAAAAACTTGGTGAAGGAAAAAAAAGTGCAGTGCGTATTCTACTCCCCCTCGTTATGGTCTCTCTTGGTTTCTTGTTGTCGTTGCATGCCAATAATTCTCTTGTCAACTTCTGGTGATGTAGGCCTTGTCTGATCACTTTTGATACATTATTACTCCAACTGGACAATGTGGGTAGCTTTATCTTCATAATTTGTTGTTGGAGCATCTGTCTTGCCCTCTTCCTATTTGTAGTCCCAATGATGCAACAATTTCATGTGTAAAGTGGTGGCAGATGTCCGGCTATGCCTTTTGTGGATCAAATGGGGGATCGGCATCTGCAAGAACCAACTCTTCTTTCTTCGGACTTACAGGATTAACATGATACCACATCTTTCATACCCGAAGATAAGAGCAAATTCATATCTTGCCAATAGGCTTAAGTCAAAAGCTTCAGGCTTTATTTTCTTGGCAATACATATTGCACTTCAACAGGGTACCCCATGACCATTCTAATAGCACGGTATTTGGAAGCTTCTTCAGGAATTTCAATCATAAATAAGTTTATCCATACTCAAAATAATTTAAATTATGTAAAGATCAATTCAGTTCTATTTTTGTAATTTTTCGGGAATTAGTTGCTTCAGGCAACTTGGATCCTTCAGGGATCTTCATGTATATATCATGACTTATGGATCTATAATAATAGGCTGTAATAGCATTCATTAGATGCATTTCTAATACTTTTCATATACTGCCAGACTTACCAAATAATTGCATCCACCACAGGGGAGCATATCTCCTCATAATGAATATCTGGTCGTTTGGGTAAAAACTTTGTGCCACAAACCGTGCTTTATATCTCATTATTTATTTCTTTCCGCACAAATACCCTTTTATGACCAATTGAATTTTACACCTTCTGGTGTACAGACTACAGGCCTGAATATTTCTTGCTTCATGCGAGTCTAACACAGCCTTCAATCATGTCTCTATTTTGACCAATCATACTGCGCCTACATTCATCAATAGATGTAGGTTCATGATCCTCATTTTCTTTCATAATATTTAGCGCTGTATAAGTAAAATATTCCGTCGACGGTTATTTCACGTCGGTTCCATCTTGTTTCTGACATTGTAATTGAGATCTCAACATTTTCGTTTATTTCAGGTACCTGAGTTACTTCTGGAACTTTATCAATTTGTGTCAGAAAACCTCTTCTGGAGGATTTTTCTCTTCATGAGAACTTTTTAATTCAAACCTCTACTGGAGGCCTTATTTCCTTACTGGGGCCTTCTTATCACTTTGTTCCTTTTTCTCTATCGAGAATTTCTTTTCTTTTGGAACCGAGAATAATCTATAGATTCATTTGCATACTTATATTGTTCTTCAGGAACATCAATCTAAACAGTAGCATTTGCAGCTGGTATATGGTCACACTTAATTTAAATGTGTCTGGCAATTGCATATCAATTTTCCTGCAAATGAATCATCTTTTGAACTTCAGGTTCATACTAATTTATTCGAGGATAAAAAAAACTAGATATTGATAAATCATTTTAATAATCTCTTGATCCAGCTGCTTATTCTCTCCCCCTGATGTTGGGTAAAACATCAATTAATAAGCAAAACTTGCTATAAATAAATCTCCAATCCTGTTATAGGTTTCAATTATTGTTTTAATTTATGGAGATTCATACCCAACGTTGATTCCCAATCTTCTTTAAAGGACCAATTTCACAACCCTGTGGTGGAGCATTATATACTGAATATCCAATGGTCTGAAGATGGGAAATACTAAGTATGTGACCATTAATCAATTAAATAGGGGGGGGGGGGGGGGGGGGGGGGGGGGTTGGGGGGGATCTTATAACATCATGATGGCTTGATGCACTCAAGTGTTGTTGCATATAAAATACCATTTTCTCAAACAGTAATATTTCATCAATGGTCCCGCAATCAATTGTCAATGTTCCCCCAGATCTGTTTGGGTTTATTTCTAATGATATACATTATCCATTGAAGAAATATACCAGCATTATCTAGACATATAGTCTAGTAACATAAGTTGGGACATATACCTGCAAGTGGCTTAATTATTAAATTAGTGCGCACAATGCCAACTTACGTTACACAATAGAGCATCTAGTCGATGCATCGTAAAAATTGCCTAGATGGTTAACACCGCGGATTTATCAGTCCGCGTTCATGTCCCTGAACTATTCTCAAACTTGCTGGTGATACTAGGCCATTCACATCTTAGGAAGGCCATATTATTAATTTCGCAGCAAACAATACTCACGAAAATTTATTGATTGTAAAACTTCTGGTTTTTCAATGAATGGCCAAATAAATTTTGTGCATCATTATTTACTCGGGATGGCCCAACCGGTCATGCCAAACAATATGTCCATGTACCAACTTCAAGTCGGTGCCAGCTACAGGCTGGATAACTTAGAAAAATTATTTACCAGCTTCTGGCTGGTGCATACTAGCATATGAATTACATATCTATCAGCCAACTTCTAGTTGGTCTCAGCTTCAGGCTGTATAAATTTGTGTATTTAAACACTTAAAATTTCTAGCTTCAGGCTAGAGCATTTCAGCTTCTGGCTTGATATGTTAAGTTTCGATTACTCAACTGTTAGCTTCAGGCTAGCTATATATGTGCCAATTTTAGGCTTATTTCTGTTGGAGAATTTTTATAATATAAGAGGAATTATATTTATACCATTTGAGGTAAAAGGTGTCTATTGGAAATGAGTTTAAAAATGAACAGTTACATCCTTTTATATTGTGTCTTTTGGAAAAGACACAAATTTAAGTTTGAATATGGCTGTAACTTTTGGATTAAATGTGTCTTTTGGAAAAGACACAGGAAGCCCTATAAATAGGCCACTCATTCTCATTTCCAAAGATCAGAAAGTATCCAAACGTACAAAACAAATTGTGTTTTAGTTTCCCTCTTTTCTCTCCAACTAGTTCACTTACTTTTTCTATTTTCTTATCTCTCCCACCAAATAAAATACTTTGCCTTTTATATGGTATACCACTGTAGAGGTTATCATATAAAATAGATATTCTGCTTATATTCGGAAAGTAATCAAGGGTTGTGGTGTTTATGTAAGACATCTTCAACCAGGGGCTTCATTGTATCTCCGAGGCAAATTTGCAAAACACCGTTGCATACCGAATTTAGAGTAAGTGGTGGTGGAAAATATTGTCTTAAGGAAAGTGGCATTAGCAGCACGCCTTGAAGCATCTGCAGTTATTATATTCACAGCCTTGTCTACTCCACATCACCACACAATGCAAGAAGCAGTGTACCAGTGCAGAAAGAAGTTTTTTTGTTTCTACAATCTTAAGACAATAACGGCATTATGGTGAAGAATAAGGTTGTTGTGCCAAAGGAGCCAAACTTCGCAAAGTTGGAGTGCTTTGATGATGGTTACTTTCGAAGATGGCAAAAGAAGATGCATTTTCTATTAGCTGCAATGGGAATATTGTATGTTCTTAAGAAGCCCAGACCAGAAGAAAAGGAGGATGAAACAAAGAAGGATGCTATCAAGCGGAACAAATAGGATAATGATGATTGCATTGCCTTGGGAAGCATTCTCAATGGAATGTCAGACACCATGTTCGATACATACTATAACTCTGCTTCAGCAAAGGACTTGTGGGAGTTGCTTGAACAGAGATACTTAAAGGAGGATGCTACAAGTAAGAAGTTCATTGTCTCCAATTTCAATAATTATCGCATGGTAGAAAATAAATCTGTTATGGAGCAATTTCATGAAATTGAGCATATTCTTGGTACATTCAAGCATCATAATTTGAACTTGGATGAAGGCATTATTGTAGCATCTATTATAGATAAGTTACCTCCTTCATGGAAGGAATTTAAGAAGCAGTTGAAGCACAAGAAAGAAGACATTAGTCTTCAAGCTCTTGGAAATGAACTCCGAATTGAGGAGAGCCTTCGTAAAGAAGAAGAAGATAAAGAGCAAGACTCACAAGTGTCAAAAGTGAACTTGGTGGAGGATGGACAAGGAAGCAAGTCTAAAAAGTGAAAATTTAGTAGCTTCAATTGCAACAAGCCTGGACACTACAAGTCTGAATGCCGACTTCTCAAAAGCCTGGACACTGTTCAAGGCAAGAATGATGCACCATCAACTGATAAGTTTGTAGCCATGATTTCTGAAATCAATATGGTACAAGATGATGGTGCTTGGTGGATAGATTCCGGAGCAACAAAACATGTCTGCAAGGACAAAGATTTCTTCAAGACCTTTGAGCCCCTAGAAGATGGTTCAAGTTTATACATGGGGAATGCTACTAAAGCAACTATCAAATGCAAAGGAAGTGTTGATCTCGAGTTCACCTCTGGAAAGACACTTACACTTACAGAAGTGTACTATGTGCCTGAGATAAGGAAGAATCTTGTGTCCGGAAGTATGCTAAACAAGTTTGGCTTCAAAATGGTTTTTGAGGCAGACAAATTTATTCTATCCAAGGGTGGTGTCTTTGTTGGCAAAGGCTACATGTATAATAATATGTTCAAGTTAAATATCAATAATAAGAATAAGTATGTTGCTGCTTATACTGTTGATTCTTCTTCTTTTTCCTTATGGCATAATCGGTTAGGACATGTGAATGTTAGGAAAATGCAAGATATGATGAAAATGGAAATAATTCTTAACACTAACAAAAGTGATCAACAATGCAAAACATGCATGCTTACTAAAATCACAAGACATCCATTCCCAAAAGTTGAAAGAAGTACTAAGATTCTTGAATTGGTACATAGTGATGTTTGTGACATGCATAGTAATCCTACTATTGGTGGAAAGAAGTATTTTGTTACTTTTATTGATGATTACTCTAGATTTTGCTATGTTTATTTGTTGCATTCTAAAGATGAAGCAATGGATAAATTTAGAGCATTTAAACTAGAGGTTGAATTGCATTGTGAATCACATGTTAAAAGATTAAGAACTGATAGAGGTGGTGAATTCTATGATCCAAGTTTCTTTAATTCAACTGGGATAGTCCATGAAACAACAGCTCCATATACACCACAACAAAATGGTGTTGCAGAACGCAAGAACCGTGTTCTGGTAGAGATGGCAAATGCCATGCTCTCTAATTCCAGTTTGGGATTAGGATTTTGGGGTGAGGCAATATTAACTGCCACTTACATATTGAACCGAGTTCCTAATAAAAGAAGCAAGATTACCCCATATGAGTTTTGGAACAAAAGAAAACCAAATCTTAGTCATCTAAGAGTTTGGGGATGCAGAGCAATTGTGAGAGTTCCTGAGCCTAAGAAAAGAAAATTGGGCGAAAGAGGAATTGAATGCATATTCATAGGATATGCACATCATAGTAAGGCTTATAGGTTCATGGTTATAGAACCTAATGATGCAATAACAATTAATACTGTTATTGAATCAAGGGATGCCTTATTTGATGAGACAAGATTCAATTCCATTCAAAAATCTATAGCATCTCCACTTGACATTCCAAACTCAAATACAAAGGAAGACTTAAGTGATGCACTTGAGCAAAGAAGGAGCAAAAGAGTTAAAAGAACTACACAGTCATCGGACTTTTATTACCTAGTTGAAGGTATAAAAGAAGGTACTGAAAATCATGTACCATTTTGTTACAATATAGAAGAAGATCTTAAGACTTATAGTGAAGCTATGAAGTCACAGGATGCAGCCTTCTGGAAAGAAGCAATCCAAGATGAAATGGATTCTATAATGGGTAACAAAATTTGGAAATTAGTAGACCTACCACCAGGCTCCAAACCGATTGGATGCAAATGGATTTTCAAAAGGAAAATGAAGGTTGATGGAACTATTGATAAGTTCAAGGCCAGGTTGGTGGCGAAAGGATTTACTCAGAAAGAAGGAGTAAATTATTTTGATACCTATTCGCCAGTAGCAAGAATTGCTGCAATAAGATTATTGATTGCACTTGCATCAATACATAACCTGGTTATTCACTAGATGGATGTTAAAACAGCATTCTTGAATGGTGAATTGGATGAGGAAGTTTACATGGAACAACCAGAAGGTTTTGTCCTACAAGGACAAGAACATAAGGTTTGTAAACTTGAGAAGTCCTTGTATGGACTTAAACAAGCACCTAAGCAATGGCATCAAAAGTCTGAAGAGGTTGTGCTTGCAGATGGTTACAAGATTAACACATCTGATAAATGCGTATATAGCAAATTCAAAGATGGAAAAGGTGTGATTATTTGCTTATACGTAGATGACATGCTTATATTTGGCACGGACATGGATCAAGTTGAGAATACCAAGAAGTACTTGTCAGAAAATTTTGATATGAAAGATATGGGAGAATCAAATGTAATTCTTGGTATAAAGATTATAAGGAATAGTAATGGGATTACATTGTCGCAATCCCATTACATTGAGAAAATACTCAACAAGTTTGAGAAACTGGAGAGTTCTCCGGTATCTAATCCATTTGATCCAAACTTGAAGTTGGCTAAAAATCAAGAAAGTCCGGTAGCACAACTGGAATATTCAAAGGTTATAGGCTGCTTGATGTATGCAATGACCTGTACAAGGCCAGACATTGCATTTGCCGTTGGAAAGCTAAGCAGATTTACTAGCAATCCGGGTAAGCAACATTGACAGGCAGTTCATAGAGTTTTAAGGTACTTAAAACGAACTATGAACTATGGTATATGCTATACCGGATATCCTTCGGTGTTAGAAGGATTTTCAGATGCTAGTTGGATTTCTAATAAAGATGATTATTCATCTGTAACTGGATGGATCTTCATGCTTGGTGGAGGTGCAATATCTTGGAGCTCTAAAAAGCAAACTCTTTACACAGACTCCACTATGGCATCTGAATTTGTGGCCTTAACATCTGCTAGCAAAGAAGCGGAATGGTTAAAAGATTTACTTTATGAGATTCCGCTGTGGCCCAAATCAATTTCTCCCATATCAATACATTGTGACAGTCAGGCCACATTGTCTAAAGCATATAGCCAAGTTTACAATGGAAAATCTAGACATATCGGATTGAGACATAGCTATGTACAAGAATTGATAAGAAATTCGGTGATCACCATTGATTTTGTGAGGTCACAACAAAACTTGGCAGATGCTTTTACAAAAGGACTTACCAGAGATAAGGTAAGTAAGACCTCTAATGGGATGGGTCTCAAACCAATTTCAATAGGTCACCAATAGTGGAACCTCGACTCAACGTTTGATAAAACATCAAATCTTGAGTTCAATGAGTCAAAGTACACTATTAGGATGGCTGGCAAGCACTCACTTTAATATTCCATCCCAAGGTGAGAGTGTTTGGTACCCGTTAGGACAAAGAAAGGGTAAGCTTATGCTTTTAATAGATCTCTATGGCATGTATTTGTAAAAGTGTTTATAACGGGAACACTAAGGATATAGAGACTACCTATGTGAGTGGAAGTATGGCCGCCTCTAGGAGTTTTGTGGCTTGAACTCTAACAGCACTCATGAACAGATACAAGACACAAGGCCTTTAACGTGTCGGCTATTAAGATCACTTTTCTGGATGAGAAATCTTGTGTGTGGATATGTGGTCCAACCAGTCAATATGGAAGATGTTAGTTCAAAGCATAGTCTACTAACAATTCCGATTGGTGATACATGATTCACTAAGTGAAAATTCAAGTCTCACCGACATTTTCATTTATGCATAAGATTTCCAGAACTATCGAATTACAAGGTATTATAAAAATGGTGGGGGAATGTTGGAGAATTTTTATAATATAAGAGGAATTATATTTGTACCATTTGGGATAAAAGGTGTCTACTGAAAATGAGTTTAAAAATCAACAGTTACATCCTTTTATATTGTGTCTTTTGAAAAAGACACAAATTTAAGTTTGAATATGGCTGTAACTTTTGGATTAAATGTGTCTTTTGGAAAAGACACAGGAAGCCCTATAAATAGGCCACTCATTCTCATTTCCAGGGATCAGAAAGTATCCAAACGTACAAAACAAATTGTGTTTTAGTTTCCCTCTTTTCTCTCCAACTAGTTCACTTACTTTTTCTATTTTCTTATCTCTCCCACCAAATAAAATACTTTGCCTTTTATATGGTATACCACTGCAGAGGTTATCATATAAAATAGATATTCTGCTTATATTCGGAAAGTGATCAAGGGTTTTGGTGTTTATGCAAGACATCTTCAACCAGGGGCTTCATTGTATCTCCGAGGCAAATTTGCAAAACACCGTTGCATACCGACTTTAGAGTAAGTGGTGGTGGCAAATATTGTCTTAAGGAAAGTGGCATTAGCAGCACGCCTTGAAGCATCTGCAGTTATTATATTCACAGCCTTGTCTACTCCACATAACCACACAGTGCAAGAAGCAGTGTACCAGTGCAGAAGAAGTTTTTTTGTTTCTACAATTTTTGCCACTCATGTCAAAAAGATCAGAATTATTGGACAATAATTAAAGTAGTGGCAAACTTTTCCAAAAGCAAAACCTCGAAGCTTGAAAAGCTTTGGAGTTTACTGACAAATAATGCAAAGTTTTAATTATCGAAGAATCTTTTGGATCTTTTCGGAGACAAAAAAGGGTCCACATTTGAAAAGCTGACACCTAGCTGTCTATTCTCAGACTATAAGAAGGGGAGGCGGTTGAGATAGGAAGATGCAGGAAACTCACAAAAATCAACAAGATAAGAAAAATACCTTCCCCAGCTACTGTTTTCTTTGTTGAGGGTGCCTCTCTAGGAAGAAGAAATAGGTTAGCTTATAGCATGGTGAATGAGCAGCAAGAGGAACTACCGAATGATCTGGCGAGAATTCCTCGTTTAGTGTTTGTTGATGAACTATATTCATCTAGGTTCTTTGTAACTCCTATGGAAGAAACATTCTTCCTAGAGGACCAAAGCAATCTAAGGGCTTCCTTTTATGGCTCGGCTAATTCTATTATGTTTTTCATATCTAATAGACTGCAGGAATTTTAGCTAGAGCCTTCATGTCAAATTTTAAATCAAAGCAGTTATTATCAGGTTTCCATGATGGCTCGGAGCGTCCCAAGGGTGACTGGGTTACCACCTACATGGCCTAAGGTACAACTTTTACTGTGGAATTGCAGGGGTGTAGCAAGAAGGTCTCAAGACTTTGTGCATACTTTAAGGGATCTGAAGAATCAGTACAAGCCTAACATGGTACTGATTACTGAGACTTTGTGGCAAGCAGGATAGAATCATGGTGTGATTCCACTTCGTTTTTCTCTAACGAATCGGTTTGAGATACCTAGAGAAAACAACATGGGTGGTATGTGGTTCTCCTGGAACGACAGTGTTAGGGTCAACATTAATGGTGAGGCTCAGAGTTTCAGGGTTAATGTTGTACCCAACCGTTAAATAATTTCATTCAGCTTTATGTATGAGAACAATTCCTCTATGTGGATGTTCTCAAGTAATGATCCCTTCTGTAATAATAATATGTATGTTTTCTTTTAGCCTTGCCTTTTGTCATAATCTTCACAGTCAAAATAGTTGGAATAATTTCTTCCATATCCTTGGCAACAGGCACTATACTGTCTCATTCACTTCAAGGAATGGAGCAGAATCAATTTAATGGGATCCATAACAAAACAATTTGTTTAATTGCTATAAACAAGAAAATTTTATACTCTTCAGGAGCGTATGCATATGATCTTCTAGATCATAGTTACATTTGTATTCTTTATGTATGCAACAGTATTCACATACAGTGTTCCTCTCTCCCTTGAATGCTGTTGCATTTTTGGGTAGGTGAAATATTTCTCTTCAGGAGCACATTAAGACCCATGCTCTTCTGGAGCGGGTTAATAAATTTTCATATAAGTAATTTCCGTGTATTAAGTACGGAATATATCATCGCATTGTCTACAGGATAAATGTCGGGGTCATTATTCGAGAAAACGAGAATGTAATGTGCATATAACAAGAAATAAACAGTAATAAGAATAAACATAAAGTAATACGAATAAACATAATGTAAATATAACAGAAATAATAAGGCTGAAAATTAAACATTAAAATTAAAGCAATTAACTTGCACCTCCAGAGTGAGCAAGAATAATAATTTCGTGGTCATTATTTCGACCAGACATGGTTTCATTGATATTACATTTTGTCCTGCAGGGACGCGCATTTCTTCAGACGCGTACATTTGTATTTAAATTTCGTGAGAATAACCATCTTCTTGTGGTCATTCAATGTCCCATATCTGGTAGTCATATAAATATTTGCAGGATCTTTGGCAGTAAGACTTCCGGTCTTTGCTATATTTTTCTTTTACTGAGTCTTCATGACTCTTTCATTTAGTCTTCCAGACTATTATGCAATTCAGCATTTAATGCCCATATCAAATTTCTTCAGGAAATTTTGAGGGCCTCAAATCAAATAACATAATTAAATAAATAAACGCTGAATTAATTAAAAAAATAAATGACAGAAATTAAAATTGATGGGCCTTGTATGAACCCAAGCAAAAACATAAAGAAAATAAATATAATGGGCCCTTTCATAGCCTAATTTGTAATAAAAATGCGGCTTAGCCGGCCAACAAATGAAGCAAGGCGGCTTCGCCGGCCAGCAAATAGGTAAGGCTGCTTAGCCGGCCAATATTGAATACTAAATAAAGCATAATAATAGAGGGTATACTTACTCAATAAATCTTTCAGCAATAATATATATAATATATTATACTAGTATCCAGTTACTATTCCGGTATATATATATCCTTTTAATTTCGTTTTTCCCAAATTTTTTTTCCCAAATATATATATTTTTCTGATTTTTTTTTTATTAACTCGGACTGGGCCAAGGTCCAAGCCCAGCCCCAACTAGCAGTAGGCCCAGGCCAAGGCAGCCCAGGCGCCCACGCAGCAGGCCAGGAGCAGGCCCGCACGTAGCAGCCCACGCCCCAGCCTCAGCCCAACCAAGGCCAGGGCCGCGCCCAGATCCAATGACCCACTGACCCATTCAAACACTCACGGATCTGGGTCGACATCACAGGAAACGGGTCGCCCTCACCGGCTGCTCACCTTGGAGGCTCGCCGGCAGCGAGGAAACAAGGCAGGCGGGGCAGCGTGTCGCGGCGGCGAGTTAGAGGCGAGGGAGCGAGGAGGAGACGAGCAGAGAGGAGGCGCGGGGAGGCGTGCGGCGCCGCGGCTGGTGGTGCTGCACGTCGGTCACGCTCGAGGGAGAGGAGAAGGGAGGAACAAGGCGCGCTTCGGTGGCCGGAGGGGAGGAAGAGGAAGGTGGGGGAGGCGGCGACGACACTGGCAGCTGAGGAGCATGGCAGGGTAGCTTCGGTGGCAGACCCGTTTGGGTCTTTTGGGTTGCGGGCGTCGCCGCCGGGTCTTCGTCTCCTGGCGGAGTGTTTGGCGGCGGAAAACGGCGGGGAAAACAGTAGCGAGATGGCAGCGGCATGGGGAGCGCGATGGTGACGGCGGTAAGACGATTGGCGGCGCGGAATGTCTGCGCGTGAACAGTAACTATAGGGGCTAAAAGTTGGCAGAGACGAGTTTTCTTCCTTTTTTTTGTCATTTTTCTTCATTTTTTCCTTCCTTTTCTGCACTGCAAAACGAAGATCGGTAGAGACGAGTTCGTGCTGATAACGGTTGTGAATAACGTTGTTAAGAGGAAAATGTTGATGAAGAAGAATGGTGAAGAGAGGATGCAGAGAGAAAGCAGAGAAAGAGAGAGAAGAGCTCAGTGTTTTTTCTACTCATTTTATTCATAACCGAGTGTAAATATATACACAATGAAGGTTAGGTAGTATAGTAACATACATAAAAACATGTTTTATAACAAGAAAGAAAAAATAAGAGAGAAAAAAAAGAGAAGAAAAAGGAAAAAAAACGAAAAAAAAGGACAAAAGAAAAACCGAGAGAAAAAAAAAGATGAAGAAATCGGAAAATAGAAGAAAAAAAGAAGGAAAATGGAAAAAAAATACAAAAAATAGAAAAAAATCCGTGAACAGTGTCGTCACCCTCGGGTCACTGTGCACACCGACGCGATCCACGCCGCAGTTCGCCACACCGCCGCCACCAGCCTCTTCGCTGTGCCGTCGCGACCTCAGCCCCGTTGCCCCCGAGCTCTTCCGCCGCCTGTCGCGCCGTTGACCCGGTAGAGAACCCGCGGATCCAGCTCCCTCGCGCCTGCCGCCTCTTGCCGACGACGCAACGCCGCCTTTCCACCGCCAGAGGAGTCGCCTCAGCCTCGCCGACCCCACGCTAGCCTTCCTCTCGCCCGTCCCTGCCGCTTGTTGCGCCGCCGTCGCTGAACCCGAGGTTTGATATCGGGCAGTTTCCCGAGGAGCCGGCTTGGGACCGGTCATTGTCTTCAGAGTTGAGTAAGAGGCCAAGGTGAGGATGGATTTCCTTCAATATGTGCCTGTATTATTCGGTTATTATGTTTGATGATTATTGCACTGTTGGTTGTTACATTTGTTGTGGTTTGATTCAGGATGTTTATCCCAGTGTCTTGATTTGGTTTTGGGTTTATCCCTGTACGTTGAGTTTTTGGATGTTTATCTTTGAGTCTTTTGGTATAGAGATAATGGAATGAATAATAACTTGTGGTAAGGATGTCGATCCTTAGATTTTGGATATGGATGTTTATCCCGGTATTTTGGTTAGGGATGTTGATCCCTGTGATTTGGTTTTGAATGATGATAATATAATTGTCACGTGGTAAGTAGTGCTACGACTCGATGGTTTAAGACTATGTTGTGGTGGCCATGACCTGGGTTACTTGTGATAAGCATGTCTATGCTTGGGATGTCTATCCCGTGATTATATTTGGGATGTCTATCCCTGGGTTCTTATTTTTGGGATGTCGATCCCTGGGTTCTCTTGGATTTGGTCTAGCACCCGAAATATGTTGAGAACCAGGTCTGACCCTAGCTTATCCGTGACGGGGCCGGAAAGATAAAATTGAAAAATTGGATTTTGTTTAAGTCTTTTTGGTCTTGGACCAGTTTTGGGTCGAGTCTTTTGGATTGTTTTATTTTGGCTGTTATGCTTGTGTTTTCGACTTTGAGTAATTTATAGTGTTGCATATTGATTATCTATCCTTCGTTGGTGAGCACTTCGGACTCACCCCTCACCTGCGGGCTTTCATCCCGTAGGTTGAGTTATTTGTGGTTCAGGTTTGATGCATTCCAGACAGGCTGCGGCGATATCCCTTGGACAGGACTCGGATCCATAGTTTGCATCAGTGTCGCATACAATTTCTTTGTGAGTTATTAAGTCTTCTACTGTGCTATATATTGCTATTGTTGGGCCATTGGGCTGATTATGATGTTATTGATGATCCCGGGTTCGGGTGATATGTTTTGATGTTGGGCCGAAGGTCCAGATTTCTGTTGTTTATATTTTGGACTGTTGAGCCAGTTTTCTGTTGTATACACTGTATGCTGGGCTTTGTCTGGTTGGGTCGTTACAGTTCCGGCACGTGTTTACTGTGTACGGTAAATACGGGTCGGGGCGTTAGGTCTTGATGGGTAGTCTTTGTGTGTTTGATGTTCTTGTTCGCATAGTTCGCTCCATTTGTTTATTATTTTATATCATTTTAGTTAGTGCATTATGGATCCAGTCAAGGGACGTCAGCTGTCGCAGAACATTCACATAAGAGGTAATCTTGCCATAAATATGCAGAAACATAAATATTATTAATATTGCTAATATTATTATTACATTGATATTATATTAAAAAAAAACATTCATCTCCTTGGAACGACGTTGACCTTGAAGCTATTGGGGTCATTGTTGATGTTGACCCTGATGCTGTCGTTCCACGAGAACCATATGCCGCCCGTGTTGTTCTGGCCAGGAAGCTCGAACCGGTTTGCTGGGGGGAACCGAAGTGGGATGACACCATGATCGTCTTCAGGCTGCCACTGGGTCTCCGTGAGAAGAACCATGTTGGGCTTGTACTGGTTCTTCAGGTCCCTCAGGGTACACGAGAACTCCTGGGAACGCCTAGCGACTCCTCTGCAGTTCCACACCAGTAGTCGGGCCTTTGGCCAAGTTGGGGTTAACCGAGTGACTCTGGGCATGCTCTGGGCAGTCATCGAGAGCTGGTAGTAGGTGCCTTGGTCCAGGAAATGGCAAGTGGATTCTAGGTTGAATTCCTGAAGTCTTTCAGATATGAAAAACATGACGGAATTTGCCGAGCCGTAGAAGGAGGTCCTCAGGGTGCCTTGGTCCTCTAGGAAGAACGTCTCTTCCATGGGAGTGACGAAGAACCTCGACGAGTAGAGTTCGTCGACGAAGACCAGACGAGGCATTCTGCCGAGCTCGTTCGGTAGTTCCTCTGGACGCTCGTTGATCATGCTATAGGCCAGCCGGTTCCTTCTGCCTAGGTTGGCACCTTCGACGAAAAAAAAACGGATGATGGAGCAGGCATTCTGACTTGGCGATTTTGTGTCTTTTCTGAACGTGTTTTTGTGTTTATTTTTTTTTCAAAACGTGTTGCAAAACTCTCTTTCAAAATACTTTTGATGATTTACATCTCACCACTCTGTCTTTTAAACTCTTATGGGGAGCGTGATTACCGTTTTGTTTTTCAAAATTTAGACCCCACCTATCCCCGGAAAAGTCTAAAGGATTTTTTCGGTGATGGAAAAAGCAGATACTCTTCACAAAGCTCCAAATCGTTTTCATTCCTCAAGGTGTTGTTTTTGAAAATTTTGTCGTTGCCTCATTTATTACTTTATCACTTTGTGTGTTTTGGGGCTACCAACGCAAGTGTTTTTCAGCCCCTTCCCATCTTACGATTTTCTATCGCCCTGGCTACCTTGGCGTTTCTTTTTATGGTTTATCTATATTTTCCTGCATCTTTTATCATATGCATCCGTGACCGTTGAGGCTAGATTGATGGAACCATACCTCGAGTAGAGTGCATGTGCGTCAAGGTTACACCTGTTCGGACATCATGGAGGGATACGAGACTTGACAGACGTTTTTGGCTCATGCGGAATTTGTGAACAAGTGGATAACGTTTCTTTCGAGGGACACAGGACGTGCTCGTGACGTCATCATCACCTTGCGAGTTAACAGATGTCTTTTTCACGAGGGAAACGAACATCACCATTAGTTGTGCGTGTTACGTCTCTCGGAATCGAGGATGTTTACGACCGACCTAGAGCGCTGATCATGAAAACGTGTTGTTTTAACTTCTTTATGTTTTGGTTTTGTTAAACGAGTTTTGTTTTTAATTTCTTTATGTTTGATTTACATCCTTATTATTGATTTTTGTTCTGCTCTGAGATGTTTTGTTTTTCTGTTAAACATAAGAATCCATAATATAAGAGTTTTGATTTTTAAAAGAAAACTTATTTTATTTATTCATAACGGTTTTACAACGGAGAACAAGTACTCTATTGAGTTACATGCTTCTCTAAGTCTTTTACAAGCTTTTGGATGTTTTTGACGTGGGGAAAGAGTTCCACACACGCCAGTTCTATCTGCATCACCGTCGAGCTGACCTTCCCCAGTGAGACGTTTAGCTGCGTCAGTGTCTGCTGTGGAGTGCTGCTTTCAGCCATTGCCTTGCCCTTTCGATCATCAGCTTCTTTGCCAGCACGCTTCTTTCGCCGCCTTGGGAAGTCGACCATGTGTTCTTTCAGACCAACGATGTTCGTCCTGAACCGCTTTTTGGGAGGTTCTTCATCGGGGCTTGTCGGGAAAGCAGTACCACCGATGTAGCTGTTGTCCTCGGAGTCTGAAGTGGTTCTTGATCTTAGTGGAGAGTCCATGGCTGAGAGTGAGTGTCTCAGTTATGAGGTTTGGTATTTATAAGCGGAGGAGATGTCGCTTAAGGGTATAAGCGGTATCTCATGTTGAGTTGGGACACCTGGTAGAGTGTACCAGAAGCTTATCGTGGTAGGACCCACAAATAAGACGACGAAATTTCGGGGACGAAATTCTTTTGATGGTGGGTAGACTGTAACAGCCCGGGTAAAAATTTGTATTTTTACCGGGACTGTAAAAGTCTTTTACAATGATTTACCGAATGAACTAATCTTGGGTAATTAATTCAAGGTAAATCGAGCTTCGTTTTTTCGTAATCGAGTCTTTTCCCGCGCTCGAGATTTTTTTCCGTGGATTTTACGGACCAAAGTTGGTATTTTTCGGGTCCCAGACTCTTCAGAAAATCACACCGGAAAATAACTAAGGGGGTATCAGTTATTTTCTGGTCCGGACCGGACTCGCTCCATAATGCAGACAAGCTGCATTATTGATCGTCATAGGTTGTACAGTTTTTTTTTTCATCTTTATAAATCAGAAGCAGGAAAGGAGAAGGGGAAGAAGAGAAGAAGAAAAGAGGAAGAAATGAGAGGAAAAAAAGAGAGGAAAAGGAAAAAAAGAGAAAGAAAAGAAAAGAGAAAAAAAAGAGAAGAAAAAGGAAAGAAAAAAAAAAAGACAAAAGAAAAACCGAGAGAAAAAGAAGAAAAATAAGAGAGAAAAAAAAAGAAGAAGAAGAAATCGGAAAATAGAAGAAAAAAAGAAGGAAAATGGAAAAAAATACAGAAAATAGAAAAAAACCCGACAACAGTGCCGTCACCCTCGGGTCACTGTGCACGCCAACGAGATCCACACCGCCGCCACCCGCCTCTTCGTCGTGCCGCCGCGGCCTCAGCCCCGTCGCCCCCGAGCTCTTCTGCAGCCTGACGGGCCGTGACGCGCCGTTTACCCGGCGGAGAACCCGCGGATCCAGCTCCCTCGCGCCTGCCGCCTCTTGCCGACGACGCAGCGCTGCCTTTTCACTGCTAGAGGAGTCGCCTCAGCCTCGCCGACCCCGCACTAGCCTTCCTCTCGCCCGTCCCTGCCGCTCGTCGCGCCGCTGTCGCTGAGCCCGAGGTTTGACATCGGGCAGTTTCCCGAGGAGCCGGCTTGGGACCGGTCATTGTCTTCAGAGTTGAGTAATCGGCTAAGGTGAGGATGGATTTCCTTCAATATGTGCCTGTATTACTCGGTTATTGTGTTTGATGATTATTGCACTGTTGGTTATTACATTTGCTGTGGTTTGATTCGAGATGTTTATCCCAGTGTCTTGATTTAGTTTTGGGATGTTTATCCCCGTACGTTGAGTTTTTGGATATTTATCTTTGAGTCTTTTGGTATAAGAATAATGGAATGAATAATAACTTGTGATAAAGATGTCGATCCTTGGATTTTGGATAGGGATGTTTATCCCGGTATTTTGGTTAGGGATGTTGATCCCTGTGATTTGGTTTTGAATGATGATAATATAACTGTCACATGGTAAGTAGTGGTACGACTCGACGGTTTAAGACTGTTTTGTGGTGGCCATGACCTGGGTTACTTGTGATAAGCATGTCTATGCTTGGGATGTCTATCCCGTGATTATATTTGGGATGTCTATCCCTGGGTTCTTATTTTTGGGATGTCGATCCCTTTGTTCTCTTGGATTTGGTCTGGTACCCGAAATATGTTGAGAACCAGGTTTGACCCTAGCATATCCGTGACGGGGCCCGGAAAGAAAAAATTGGAAAATTGGATTTTGTTTAAGTCTTTTTGGTCTTGGACCAGTTTTGGGTCGAGTCTTTTGGATTGTTTTATTTTGGCTGTTATGCCTGTGTTTTCGACTTTGAGTAATTTATAGTGTTGCATATTGATTGTCTATCCTTCGTCGGTGAGCACTTCGGACTCACCCCTCACCTGCGGGCTTTCATCCCGTAGGTTGAGTTATTTGTGGTTCAGGTTTGATGCATTCCAGACAGGCTGCGGCGATATCCCTTGGACAGGACTCGGATCCATAGTTTGCATCAGTGTCGCATACAATTTCTTTGTGAGTTATTAAGTCTTCCGCTGTGCTATGTATTGCTATTGTTGGGCCATTGGGCCGATTATGATGTTATTGATGATCCCGGGTTCGGGTGATATGTTTTGATGTTGGGCCGAAGGGCCAGATTTCTGTTGTTTATATTTTGGGCTGTTAAGCCAGTTTTCTGTTGTATACATTGTATGCTGGGCTTTGTCTGGTTGGGTCGTTACAGTTCCGGCACGTGTTTACTGTGTACGGTAAATACGGGTCGGGGCGTTTCACGTTCTTTATTTATTATTATTATTAAAAAAATTTAGATACTTTTTACAAACTTAGACAGGTGGGAGAGTTTAAATTGGAATTTTTAGAAATTAGTATATGAAAAAAATAAAATTTTAAAAATAATAAATCCAGCATAATAAGGTGTACTTATTTAAAACCAAGTAAAATTTTTGGAAATTAAGTTCTACTCATTTTTAATATTGTTAAAAATAAAATATGAATAAAAGAAAGAAAAATGATAAAATAAATAATCAAAATCGGGTCAGCTTTCATTTCGGTATCCAACAAATTTCGGGACGGTTAGGTGAAAAACCCGGGGTCTGTAGCATGCGGAGCCCACAAAGACACATGGATCCTACATGTCCAGCCAATCCTCTAAAACGACGTCGTTTTGCTACAGTAATACGCGTAAATACCCCGGGCAGCCTCCACGTCAGCAGGTGCTTGACCAGGGGTCTACGTTTGGCCTACCCATGCAATCTCGGGGTATATGCCCGGCCAAAAAAAATATCGGGGTACCAAATTGGCCACACCACTAAACATGGAGGCCAAAAAAACCTAAAAACCCCTTGAACACTGAACAAATTGCAATTTTTGGTCATTGACTGGATTGTGTATCAACCTCTTGTCATGGGGTAAAGATTCGTCGTGCTGCTCTAGGTCCATATATCTACAAGTTATTGTGGGGTGACCTTATGGTAATCATTAAATACATTGAAGGAAGTGCCTCTCTTCCCCAATTCCAGCTTCCAAATGGTATTCCACGTCACAGGAAAATTCAAGAAAGGAGGCTACTCACGCTGTAATTCGTACGTTCTTCTTCCTTTTCATAACCATCATGAACTTTCCGGTGACTGCTAAATCATTTACCAGATTTGTGAGGGAAAACTCAGTGACGTGATTCGGCAAAATCAACCAAATTTGTAGACACAAAACTGACAATAATTATTGGTTTGGTCGAAATTTGATGAAGCAAACTCGAATTCCGCATGTTCCGTTGTGGAGATAGAACTTTCATGTTTCGCAAATATATTTTTTTAAAAGAAGTTTGGTGGACAACCATACTGTCACTTAGCTAGTGATACTGACGATCACAATCAGTACACGATTGATATGCTTCATTCTTCTTAATCTCGCCAGTAACTTATCTCATAAGCATTACTGGTCCGTTTCTATCAATTCCAAATAGGAAATGAATTCAATTCCTAGGGATATTTTGATACCAAGCAAGGGGTACAAGAGTGTAGAGATATCTTCGTATAATGAGAACATAGTGTATCAGAGGATGCGAATCATTCAAACAATCACTATGATGCCGACAGATTTATTCCTATGAATAAAATGAATCAAAGTTTTTGTTTATGAAAAATAAAATTAAGAAAATTATGGGCAACGAATATGCAAAAAAAAAAAAATTAATATGATAAACGTGCTCGGTTAGATCATTTAGTGCAATTTTCAAACTTAACCACAACATTTTGAGTTTGAGACTTTAAAAAATGCGACATCCTAAAGGCGAGGAGCGAACTTCTTCAAGGACAGAAATTCCTAAATGAAGAAAAACCTTGATGCTCCAGTCATGTTACGGTCCGGATTAATGTGCCTTCCCGCGAGGCCATCGCCATTACGAATAGTTCTCTATGACCCAAGTAGATATATACAATCTTGACGACAAAAAACAGAAACCTGCAGGGGCAGGTTGAACTTTTTATAATGCTTGTGACCATTTTAAGCTGGTTACCTCGCACACACTCACATGACTAATATTCTATATCGCTACGCCAGCCATAGAAATAAATTGACATCAGCACCGCAAGCTTGCGTAATTTTGATTGTTTAAAGGATGAAGTAATGGTAATTAACCATACTTTTTCGGAGTAGTCAATCCATGAGAGTAACATAATTAGAACTTAAAACCTACCTGATGAAATGACTTGCAAAAACATGTCATAGTTCATAAACATAGAAGGATGTTTCATTGTCCCCGATGGTTCGTGATCCTAGCTATTGCCCCGTGTTGGAGAAACTCGGGTAATTTTCTCACTACAACAAACAACTAGTGAATTGAACTGATTCGATAATTCCCAGGAAAGATTCTAAGATAAATCCCTAAGAAAGACTGGAGGAACAATGATTCACTTAAAACCCAGCCTCCTTGACAGGACTCACTTGCACAGTATTTTAATTCACAACCTATACCCGACAAAGGCGGCTTAGCCGGCCAACAAATAGAATAAGGCGGCTTTGCCAGCCAACAAAGAGATAAGGCGGCTTAGCCGGCCAATGTTGAATACTAAACAAATAAACAAATGCAGAAAATAAAAGGCGGAATAATAAAAGAAGAACACACTCAAAAATTGATAACGGAGTTCGACCAATTTTGCCTACGTCTCCGGAGCACCACTAGGAAAGGACCTGCTCTTTTTACTAGGAGAAGAGTATTTAGTACAATTGTTAGGATACAATTATACTCTAATGATTGGGATGTTTAACTAAGGGAAGGGGGAGTTCTATTTATAACAAAACAAAACTCCCCAAACCCACTTCTTAACCAATGTGGGATAAAAACACACCATCACTATTCAACAATCTCCACCTTGGTATTTTTTTTTTTGTAGTCCCACCAAATCTCTATCTTCTCAATCAAACAAAGAACAACCTTTGTGGTGCTTCCAACTTGCGCCATCTGGCGCCAACTCAAAAGTGCAGGATATTGACCAAGTCTAAACAATGTTCAAACTTGGCCCTTGTGACTACCTTGGTCATCATATCTGCAGGATTCTCTGTTGTCAAAATCTTCTGGAGAAGTATCTCTTCTTCTTCAAGAATTTCCCGCACAAAATGATAGCGAACATCAATGTTCTTCGTCCATGCATGAAAGACTTGATTCTTCGCTAAATGAATAGCACTCTAACTGTTAGAATATACCACAAGTTGCTTCTGATCAACCCCCAAGTCTTTGAGCAATCCAAGAAGCCAAATTGCCTCCTTCACAGCTCTTGTAATAGCCATATATTCTGCCTCCGTTGTAGACAAAGCCACCGTTGACTGTAAAGTGGACTTCCAACTAACAGGGGCTTTAGCTAAAGTGAACAAATAGCCCGTCGTCGATCTTCGCTTATCCAAATCTCCTGCATAGTTAGAATCGCAATATCCAACCACTCCTTGACCAAGTGATTCATCCCGCTCAAACATTAAGCCAACATCTACGGTATCTTTGATATATCGAAGAATCCATTTCACAGCTTGCCAATGACCTCTGCTAGGATCATGCATGTATCTGCTCACAACACTAACAGTTTATGAAATATCCGGTCTCGTACACACCATTGCATACATCAAGCTTCCGACTATATTGGCATAAGGAACTTTTGCCATGTACTCTCGTTCTTCATCTGTTTGCGGAGATAACTGGCTGCTAAGCTTCAAATGAGGAGCAAGCGGAGTACCTGCAGGTTTTGACCCTTCATTCACGCCAAAACATTGTAGTACTTTCTTTAAATACTCTTTTTGTGTCAGCCAAAGCTTGCCTCCCTATCTGTCTCTACTTATCTCCATGCCGAGAATCTTCTTGGCTTCTCCCAAATCCTTCATCTCGAACTCTCTACTCAACTAAGCCTTCAACTTGTCAATTTCAACTTGGCTCTTTGCAGCTATCAGTATATCATCAATGTATAAGAGTAGATAGATGTAGGACCCATCTTGTAGTCTTCTGAAATACACACAATGGTCGTATTTGCTCCTTGTGTACTTCTGACCCAACATAAACTTGTCAAATTGTTTGTACCACTATCTTGGTGATTGCTTCAAACCGTATAACGACTTGTCTAGTTTGCACACCCAATTTTCTTTACCAGCAACTTTGTATCCATCTGGCTGAGTCATATAGATTTCCTCCTTCAAGTCACCGTGTAAGAATGCAGTCTTCACATTAAGTTGAGCTAGCTCCAAATTCAACTGTGGTACCAAGGCCAACAGAATTCTAATGGAGGAATGCTTCACAACTGGAGAAAATACCTCATTATAATCAATTCCCTCCTTCTGAGCGTAGCCTTTAGCCACCAATCTTGCCTTGTAGCGAACATTATTCTTGTCAGGAAATCCTTCTTTTTTAGCAAATACCCATTTGCATCCAATTGTCTTCTTTTCCTTCGGTAGTTGTGTCAACTTCCGTGTCTTGTTCTTCTGAAGAGATTCCATCTCCTCCTCCATTTCCTGTTTCTAACTGCTACTTTCAGAACTCTGAATGGCTTCTGAAAAAGTGGAAGGAACATCATCAACGACTGGAAGTGCATAGGCCACTGTTTCAATGAGACGTTTTGGTTTTCTCCTTTCTCGTCTAGGTCTACTAGTGGCAATTGGCTCGAACTGCTGCGTATGTTCTTGGGTCGGAACCTCTTCTTCATCTGACTCTTCCTCTATCAATGGAGAGTCACTATTGGTGCTCTTGGCTGGGATCACCATAGTAGGCTCAAACTCCACCTGCTTTGATACACACTCCACCTGTTGTGAAGTACCACCAGCTTATTCTGGATTTACCTTAGTCAACATGGCAGATTCATAAAAGGTAATATCTCTGCTGATAATAGTCATCTTTGTCTCTAGACACCAAAGACGATATCCCTTCACTCCAGCATTAAGACCCATAAATAAAGCCTTCTTTGCTCGTGGATCTAACTTTGATTCGTTCACATGATAGTATGCAGTGGAGCCAAACACACGTAAAGAATCATAATCTGTAGCAGGTTTCCCAGACCATACATCCAAAGGGGTCTTGCCACCTAAAGTTGAATGTGGCAATCGATTAACAAGAAGTTGAGCATATGTCACAACCTCAACCCAAAAATTTCTACCTAGCCCAGCATTAGACAGCATACAACGAACTTTCTTCACTAATGTCTTGTTCATACGCTCTGACACCCCATTCTGCTGTGGTGTTTTTTTGACTGTGAAGTGCCGAACTATGCCACAATCTTGGCATATCTTCAAGAAAGGATCGCTCGTATATTCTGCACCCTTTCGATCCTCAGCTTCTTTGCCAGCACGCTTCTTCCGCCTTCTGCTGGAGACGACCATGTGTTCTTTCAGACCCACGATGTTCGTCTTGAAGCGCTTCTTTGGCGGTTCTTCATCGGATCTTGTCGGGAAAGTAGTGACACCGATGTAGCTGTTGTTCTTGGAGTCTGAGGTAGTTCGAGATCGGATTGGAGAGTCCATGGCTGTGTGTGAGTTTGCCAGTCATGAGGTTTGGTATTTATAAGCGGAGGAGATGTCGCTTAAGGGTATAAGAGGTATCTCGCGTTGAGTTTGGACACCTGGCGGAGTGTGCCAGAAGCTTATCGTGGTAGGACCCACAGATATGACGACGGAATTTCGGGGACAAAATTCTTTCTAAGGTGGGTAGACTGTAACAGCCTGGGTAAAAATTTTGGATTTTTACCGGACTGTAAAAGTCTTTCTACAATGATTTACCGGAAGAATTAATCTTGGGTAATTAATTCAAGGTAAATCGGGCTTCTTTTTTCGAAATCGAGAGTTTTCCCGCGCTCGAGATTTTTTCATGGATTTTTCGGGTCTAAGTCGGTATTTTTCAGGTCCCGGAATCCTCAGAAAAATCACACTGGAAAATAACAAAGGGGGTATTACAGTTATTTTTTGGTCCGGTCCGGACACGACTGCGTGATTGAGTCACGCAACCACCTCTTATCTGTGCTGCCCGTGACAACCCTGTGATGCCTGTGACTTTCTGCTCCCAGTGCATCAACTCCTCTTCTTCCTGCAGACCAGCAAACCCAACCTAAAAACCCAATCTCTCGTCCCTTTTCTTGCCTGCACAACCCTTCTTACAGAAGCAAAAAAAAAAAAACAACAACAAATGATACACAACACACACACCGACCGACCGCCACCACCAACCACCGAGCCACCACCAATAGCCGACCCCACGACCGCCACCTCTCCCTCTTCCTTCCTGCTCACTTGCTGCCGCCGGAGCCACACGCAGAACCCGACGACAGAGCCGTCCGGATCTGCTGTTCCTCCCTTGCCACTCATCGCTGCAGACACCGCCGACACCGACCGAAGTCGTCGCGACGAACCCGCCCTCGCTTCCTTCGCGTCACTCTGTCGGACAACGTGAGACCCGAGCCCGCCTCCCTCTTTTGCTCGTCGCCGTCACAGGCCACCGCAACCGCGCCTCCTTTCGCCATCGTTGAGCCGCCGGTCGTCTGCACCAAGGTGAGCCCGTGGTTGTTGTTGACCCGGGTGTAATATGGCGGGTCTGACCCGTTTGATCCGGGTTGCGAGCTGGGCTTGAGGTTTAGTTGGGTTGATGTTGGTTTGGGCCATGGATGTTTGGGCTGGGCTGTGTTGGCAGGCTTACTGCGTGGGCCTAGTCCATGTAGTAAGCTGGGCTGCACTGTTTGGCCCAGTCCGTTAAAAAAAATAATAATAAATAAAAAAAACCTATATATTTGTAAAATGTATTTTCTGGAAAATATATATATGGTTATAAATTGTATAAATTAAATAAAAAAAAGATATATTTTCTGAAAAAGATATATATTGAAGCGCCTTGACCCGTATTTACCGCACACGGTAAACACGTGCCAGAACTGTTCTTACTACAATAGCAGACAGTACATACATTATAAAATTGCATACAAGCAATCTCCAAGTACAACATCCGTCACCCGATCCCGGGGACCATTATTCAAGCCATAACAGCAGTAGCGGAAACATATAGTACATGATACAGCAAGGTAAGTGGTACAGCAACACAACAGCATGTAAAATACAGCAACATATAATTATCAGCAGCGGAAGACTTAGAATGAGATGCAGCGGAGGTATGGATCCGGAGTCTGGTGGAGTGGAAACAGCGGCTGGCCGAACCCCGTACCTGTACTACGAGCAACTCATCCTACGGGATGAAACCCCGCAGGCGAGGGGTGAGTCCGAAGTGCTCACCGACGAAGGATAAACAGTAATATGCATGCAACACAATACTTTCGAAATAAAATTCCAGCAAAAGGCATAACAGTGAAACAATCAGAATATAACTGAGCCAAGACCAAAAGAATAATTACTTTTAATTCCAATTTTATCTTCCGGGCCCCGTCACTGGACAAGCTAGGGGTTAGACCTGGATATCAACATATTTCGGGTGCCAGACCAAAATCAAGAGAACCCAGGGATCGACATCCCAAAAATACGAACCCAGGGATAGACATCCCAAAAATAATCACGGGATAGACATCC
>JAKUCV010003533.1:1835-14425 GCA_028386065.3 Turnera subulata
GGCATGTTGATGCCGGTTTGATTGGGATGTTGATCCCTGAGTTTGATATTGGGATGTTGATCCCGGGTTCTTTTTGATCTGGCACCAGGAACAGGTTGATAACCTGGTACGACCCTAGCTTATCCGTGACGGGGCCCGGAAAGATAAAATTGGACAATTGATTTTATTTGAGTCTTTTCAGTTTTGGGTCGAGTCTTTGGGTTGGGCTGTTTAGCCCGTATTTTTGACTTGAGTAGTTATAGTGTGCATACTGATCGTTTTTCCATTGTCGTGAGCACTTCGGACTCACCCCTCACCTGCGGGCTTTCATCCCGTAGGATGAGTTATCTTTTGGTACAGGTTGGGTGCATTCCAGACAGGCTGTTGCGTTATCCCTTGGACAGGGCTCGGATCCATAGTTTGCATGTGTCGCATACAGTGATAGTTATTTAAAGTCTTCCGCTGTGCATAGTTTTTCTATTATTGGGCCATTGGGCCGGTTTTATTATTATTGATGTTTATTATTATGGGCTGTCGAGCCCGAGTTATTGTGGTTCACACTATATGCTGGTTTCATTTTGGGTTGGGTTGTCACAGTTCCGGCACGTGTTTACTGTGTACGGTAAATACGGGTCGGGGCGCTTCATCGAGAATTAATACTCCCTCTGTCCCTCAATATATGATGTTTTAGGCTTTTTATTTTATTTTAGAAGAGAAGAAGTTTTAGAGCTTTGAGAAGCATTAAATTAATTTTTTTCATATCTATCCTTATTTAGTTAACCAAAACAACCTGATATAATTACTATCTCAATCTTGGGTATATGTAAAATTCCTCAATTAGTGTCAGTATTAAATTCTTACACCTGAATAATTAAATGTACTAGTAGGGTTTTTTGTGGCTTTTTCTCTGCAACATTTATAATCGGTCATGTCCAGTGTTCAAAACCAATAAGAATTCTAATCCTAATCAATACAAAATCGTTAAAAAATCTTAGAACGAACAAGTTTCTTAAAGAAACAAATTGACAAAATTTTCATCAACATAAGAAGTAGCTTTACAAAATTTTAATTTAAGTCATGAGATATTTTAAAATTTGCTGGTTTGATGCTTTGGGAAAAAAATTGATGGCATAACTTGAATGAATATCCCAAAATTTACTCAATTTATTTGGAAAGAAGTAATGTACTACAATAGATACTGCGGTTGATGATGCTTTGGTTGGTTGTTGAGATAATAGGAAGGATAAGTTTGTTATTTAAATAATAAAATTTAATAAGATTAAACTTATTAAATACTGTTCTTAATGATTGTGCAAGTACCTTTAACCGTTTTATATTGAGGGACATAAGAAGTATTAGATAAGAACATTAACGCTTAGTTTGAGACAGGAGAGAATTGGAGAGAATGAAATAAATGAGGAGAAAAGTAGGGAAATGATTTGGCTTTCTGGGAAACAAAGAGAAAGTGAGGAGAATTGAAAGAAAGGTGGAAATTTTCTCTCCTGGCCCACATTTTTTTATTTTTCCAATTTAGAGAGGATGGCGAGAGAAAGCTTTACATTTATAAATCGATTACAATTATGCCTATCAAGTTGTATTGATAATACAAATAAAATAAGAAAAAATTATGAATGCAAGAAGCTAAATACTCTGGTTCTCAAAAAGAAAAATTATAACCTTTTTTTTACACCATTAGACTCTTTAAAATGATTCATTCTAGTAGATTTTTTTTTCTTTTTAATCAGTATCGTTTTTTTTTATTAGTATCATGCCTAAGACAGTGAAGAAAATGCAAGTCCTCAAAATTGGTTGTTACGTATTTCATGCTATAACTCGAGAATTAATACTCCCTCTGTCCCTCAATATATGATGTTTTAGGCTTTTTATTTTATTTTAGAATAGAAGAAGTTTTAGAGCTTTGAGAAGCATTAAATTAATTTTTTTTGGCTTAATGCCTTAATTCACCCCTTAATTTGACACTCATTTTAAATTTAGCCCACCAGTTAATCTTATATTGATTTGAGCACGTAATTTGGCTTGCACTAGTTATTTTAGTCCATTCCCTCACTGCAACCGGATTGAGCCGGTTAACAGAACACACATAAGATTTTTAGTGGCTCATCTGCCACCTCACGCACAAATATCTTATCTCTTATTCCCCTCTCATTTTATCTCTTATTCCCCTCTCATTTTATTTTATTTCTCTCCGGTATTATAGATGTCTCATTATTACTCTCTCAAAAATAAATAAAAAATTAAAAGCTCACTGTATTACTCATCATTTAGACACGTAAAAAAGTCAAAGAGTGAAGATTTAATTCAGCCATTTTTATTAATTTCCTTAGAATTGTATTAAGCAATTGTAAAAATAAGGTACAAATAAAAGAACAAAACAGTACTTTCATTGATAAGTTCTGAGATTTTTACCAAAAAAAAACACGTTTTTTGCATAAAAAAATATTACAGTATTGTATGCTAATATTTTAGCTTGAATTACACACGATGCAATTAGTAGATTTGATCCTTTTTTTTTTTTACTTATATGTTTTCACTTTCTTTTCACACCTACTGCCAAAATCCATTTCTCCACATAGGGCTTCAATTTTGATAAAGTAAAGCAAGGGATCAGGGAATTTTGCTTATTTTGGCATTTCCAAAATGGCATCTTCTACTTTATTTTGCAATTCCATCAACTTATCAAGAAGAATGATTCTTTAATCAAGAACCCACTTACCAGTTTCAATCTTTGGCAATTAGTCAGTAGAAATCTTATTTTATCCTCACTATAACAGATACCCAAAGCGACAAATTAGGATAAATGAGTTGTTCTTATGTATAGAGGCTCCTACTGCGAGTTGAGCCAATCAAGGGGAAGAAAACCAGAGAGGAAGGTGAGGATTTTGTTGCTAGTGGTTTAATCTCTGGTACTTGGTTTATTGTTTTCAAATCGAATTCCTTTTTGCAAACGAGAGGAATTTGATCTTTTGGTAATATTTTGCATGAGACAGTGAGAGGCGTGAGGAAGAATGGCAACCTTTTTCTAATTCAATTTTTTATTCTCTTTTGTTTTATGATTATTTAGTATTTACTTCACATATCCAAAGTGGCAAATGAGCCACTAAAAATTTTACATGTGTTCTGTTAACCGGCTCAATCCGGTTGTAGTGAGGGAATGGGCTAAAATAATTAATGCAAGTCAAATTATGGGTTAAAATCAAGATAAGATTAACTGGTAGGTCAAAATCAAAATGAGTGCCAAATTGAGGAGGAAGTAAGGCATTAAGCCATTTTTTTTCATATCTATCCTTATTTAGTTAACCAAAACAACCTGATATAATTACTATCTCAATCTTGGGTATATGTAAAACTCCTCGATTAATGTCAGTATTAAATTCTTACACCTGAATAATTAAATGTACTAGTAGGGTTGTTTGTGGCTTTTTCTCTGCAACATTTATAATCGGTCATGTCCAGTGTTCAAAACCAATAAGAATTCTAATCCTAATCAATACAAAATCATTAAAAAATCTTAGAACGAACAAGTTTCTTAAAGAAACAAATTGACAAAATTTTCATCAACATAAGAAGTAGCTTTACAAAATTTTCATTTAAGTCATGAGATATTTTAAATTTTGCTGATTTGATGTTTTGGGAAAAAAATTGATGGCATAACTTGGATGAATATCCCAAAATTTACTCAATTTATTTGTAAAGAAGTAATGTACTACAATAGATATTGCGGTTGATGGTTGATGATGCTTTGGTTGGTTGTTGGGATAATGGGAAGGATAAGTTTGTTATTTAAATAATAAAATTTAATAAGATTAAACTTATTAAATACTTTTCTTAATGGTTGTGCAAGTACCTTTAATCGTTTTATATTGAGGGATATAAGAAGTATTAGATAAGAACATTAACGCTTAGTTTGAGAGAGGAGAGAATTGGAGAGAATGAAATGAATGAGGAGAAAAGTAGGGAAATGATTTGGCTTTCTTTTGTTTGGGCCGGAAACAAAGAGAAAGTGAGGAGAATAGAAAGAGAGGTGGAAATTTTCTCTCCCGGCCCACATTTTTTAATTTCTCCGATTTAGAGAGGATGGCGAGAGAAAGCTTTACATTTATAAATCAATTACAATTATGCCTATCAAGTTGTATTGATAATACAAATAAAATAAGAAACATATTTGTAATTATGCATCTTTCCATTCTCTTCATTTATCTCTCATCCCAAACAACATAGAGGAATCAATGTCCTTTTCTCTTATCTTTCGTTCCTCTACCTTTCATTCCCTTCATTTTCTTTCCTCTCCTACGTTTTTCCCAAACTTAGCCTAAGGGAAGTATCATTATCAAATACAGTGCATCTGATAAAAATTGCATAGATAAATTTAATACCATGCGTTCTCAATTTTAAAAATGTATCTTTTACCGTCCCTAGATGATATTGGAACTCTCTATATATAATATTTGTCTAATTTCTTCTAGGATTGCATTCAAGAATTTAAAAATTTTCAATTCAAAGCAGGTACAGTTTTATGTCGTTGTTTATTGACTTTCCTGGACTTTTTGGGGATGAAACCTAAAATGAAGCTGATGACGGTGGAACTTGATTTGCTGTCGTAATTTTATTCATCTCCTTACTGAATTTCTGGAACTAGTTATCTTACCCTAGAGGTTTGAAAAAATATTAAGCTTGTTCGCACAACAAACAGCGAGCGACCACGGCTATCGGATCCGATCACTGAAGGACCGAACGAACGGTGTCGCACGTCCGTAGACCGGGTTTTGGGTGTTTTGCATTTTCTAAGTTAAGTTAACTAGAAAGACACAATAAAATCTACACTACTGTGCGATAAAAGGAAGTTTAAATAATTGTTCTTTTGATTGATTTCAGGCTCCCGGTACAAGAACAATCAATACCTTTATATAGGCACTATTCAAAAGCAGCAAAACAAACTAAAATCCTATTTAAATTCAAAATTCTCCTGATCGATATTGTAACAGTCCGGGTAAAATTTATATTTTTACCGGGACTGTAAAAATCTTTTGTATAGTAATTTACCATATAAAAATGATCTTGGGTAATTATTTCAGGGTAAATTATGCATCGGATTCCGAAACCGAGCTCTGTCCCACGCTCGGGATTTTTCTGCGGATTTTACGGACCAGAGTTGGTATTTTTCGGGTCCAGGAATCCCGAGAAAAGTCATGCTTAACCTCGAATTATCGGGCCAGAAATAAAGTCAAGGGGGCATTATAGATATTTTTTGGACCGGACGGGACACGACTGCATAATTGGAATTATGCAGCCGCCTCTTTCCTGTTATGCTCGTGAAATTTTGTTTCCCCTGTGATGCTCGTGATTTGCCAGTGCTCTGCATACTCTTCTTCTGCCTGCATAAACACACCAAACCACCCAGCCTCTTCATTCTCACCTTGAAAAAAGAAACTTCACAGCCTGCAACCCATTTCCTTCCCCTGCACGCTCAACCAGTGTCTTTCTTTTCACCCAAACTAGGAAAAAAAAAAAGAAGAAAAGAAAGAAGAGTAAGAAAAATTAAAAAAAAATACAAAACACACCACTGCCGCCACCTCACCACCACACACCGCCACCATTATCTTCCTTTTTCTCCACGACCGGCCGCCTCCACCACCGAGCTGCCGCCTCCAGTGGTGCCACCACACAACCCGGCCACCATCCGAGCGACCGAGCCGCCATCGACGTCGCGTCATCCTCTCCACCATCCTGCTGCTGTTCGTCGCCGGCGCACTCCACGGGTTTCTTCCTCCCTCGCTGGAGCCGCCGGACCCGACAGCAGAGCCGCCCAGATCCGCCCGAGCTCACCTTCTCCTTCGCGACACCACCACCAGTCGCAACCGCCGCCGCTTGCACACGGTCACCCCTCGCCGCCCTGTGTCGACGCTCGCCGTGTCACGTCCGCCACCGCGCCGCCGCCTCATACTCAAGGTGAGCACGAGACAGAGGCGACCCGGATGGGTGGTAAGGGATGCGGGTCGACCCGGTACCAAGGGTTTGACCCGATTTGTGGGACGCGGGTCGGGATTGTTGGGTCTGCTGGTGCTGGGCCTGGGCTGAGCAGGCCTGTGCAACGGGCCTACTGCCTTGGTTGGGCCTTGCGCCTGGGCCTATGGATGGGCTGAAATCTGGGCTTTGGACATGGGCTTGAATGGCTCACTGTTCATGGCCCAGACCAGTAAAAAAAAAATGAAGTGGGATTGATAATTAAAAAGGGTATATGCACACAGATAAATTCTGAAAATTAGGAAAAAATTACATAATTATATTCTGGAAAAATAGTAATAATAATAATAATAGGAGATTATATTTTCTAGAAATATATACATATATTGGAAAATAACCTTATGGAAATAACCTTGGAAAAAAAGAATAATCATTTTATAGAAATAATTTTGGAAAGTACATACTCATGGAATAAATTGGAAAGGGTGTTATCAAAATAAGTAAATACGTACCGGAATAATAACCGGGTATCAGTAAGGTACTTTTGACACCTGTAAATAAATGGTGAATTATGACGATAATGGGAATAACCCGGGGAAGTACCGAGTAGGTCCAGTAATTATTTTTTACGGCTTACAGTAATAGTCGAGCATTTGCATATCATCTTATATGTGCATAAATTGTTGTTTGATATAGGAATTGATAACGAGCAGTACCCCGAGGAGCCTGAGCCGGAACACTTCGAGGACTATCAGGAATAGGAAATCGGCTAAGGTGAGGATAAGTAGATATTTATACACTGCCGTAGTACCAAGTTGTTGTTGTGTTATATGCTTGAATAATTCTTTATGGCTGTGAATTGTTTTTGTAAGATGAATTTAATTGTTGTTTGTTGCCGTTGATGTTGCTGAATTGATGCTACTGTTTATGTTATTGGTACTATTAGAAATATGGTATTAGTAAGTTATTACTGTTGTTGTTGACTGTGAAAATTGTGAGAGTAGAGTACCGAGGGTACTAGTTGAGATAAGTATGTATTATCCTGACGAGCGGAGAGGCTGTGAGCCTGCTCGGGATAATGAGATAATGGAGGATAATAGAAATTAAGTAACTAGGAATAATAAAACTGGTCACACTTAGACATCTAGTAAATCACAGTTAAATGTTGGAATAGCCAGATGGTAGTCTTATTTTTATGGTGCTGGGGGAGAGTGTGCTTGGGGTCTGCTCCCTGTCTGTGCCAGTTATACGTGGAGGTACCAGGACGGGGTCCACGGGCTAGCTAGCTTGACTACCAGACGACGGCCATCATTTAACTAGTGATAGGGGCCCTGATAATAAAATTGGTATAGCGTGTCTAGAATCATAGAGTGTGTTATTTAGAGTTCGTGTGAACCTTAGTAGATTGCTGTTGATGTGACTTGGATTATTTACGGTTGTTGTATATGTATATTTGCTTATGGCAAGCTGTGGCGCACCCTCTGCCAGGCCCGAATCCATCCTGCGTTGCATCATGTTTATACTGTTGTCTATTGCTGTGTTGTATTAAGACTTCCGCTGCTTGCATTTTATAACTTTATGGATTAATGCTTGTTGTAATAATGATCCCGTGCCGGGACAAGTACTGTTGATGTATTATGTACTTTTATTGTATTAATACTGTTGGTTGTGATATTTAGCACTGTGGTTACTGTAATAGTGTGTGGTCCCATGCGTGTACTGTGTATAACGGTAAATACGGATCGGGGCGTTTCAGATATCCTTCAAGAATCGATATCCTTTAAGAATACAATTCAAAGTTCCCCTAATGATCCGCAGAGTTATTTTCGAAATCAAGATAAGACACCCAGCTTTGCCAAGATCCTCCGGGCGACTTGGTAGATCAAATAATCTCCACGATCCCCACGAGCCTACGGCAACACTTGATCCTCCACAATCCTTACAAGTCCATGACAGATCACCTAACCCCCCTCAGTCCAAGGGTGATCCCCACAGATCACTTAATCTCCTAAATCCATCCCCGGACTTAACAATCCATGTCCTCATATGTCACAACAAACAATCAACCAAACCACAACAACCAGTCATGGATATCCTACCCAAAAGTCGGCCCAAAACCAACCCATGAACGATTTTGGGTTGGTACAAACAAAGTTGTTAGCTTTGATTTCCTTGGTATGTGTATCTCTCCTGAATAATGCTATTATTTTCTTTTTTACTCTGTATATCGTCTTTACATTAAAAAAAAAAAATCTGTAATTTACTTTTTTTTTTTAATAGAAGATCTGTAACTTGCTATGTATCTAGATCGAGCTTACTACATATATGCATCCACAACTCAAAAAGTAAAGCATACCAATAAATATCCAGGTCAGGTTCACATCAGAAATAATGCTAGGTATCAAGACGTGGGTCGCTTATACTTTAACTTACTAAATTAAATGAAAGCTAACCAAAATATATAGTAAACCTGGATTTTTTTCAAAATTGAGATCATTTGCATTTCCTGCCATCATAGTAATTATATGTCTCAGCAGTATCAAACAAATAAGGTTCTATTTACTTCTTATTTTGATTGATCGTTGATGCAGATGCTCATCCTATTCAAAAGAGGCAAGGACTGGACATCTGGATAGCTTAATTATTCTACTACGCATAATGTATATATACAGATACAATTAAATTACAGTTTTTGCCCTCCAACAGTAGTGGAAGACGAATGTGATGAATTGAAGATTCTTTCCAACATTCAAACTGTGAACATATGTACTACTAGGTTGATATTGCAATCTAGTATACATTTCTGAAAACAATGAACTTTATGACTCAATAAGAAAGCTGTTCCTTGGATTCAAAATTTTAGAAAATACGAATTTGAACTATGCACAACCAGCATCTTAGAAAACACAAAATTGTACCGTGCACAACCAACAACTTATTTGCCTCGAACAAACTCCCACCAGAAATTCCACATTTCAAAGACAATATCCAAGGCTAATTTATGACAGAACCGGAAAAGACATCACTCTAAACCAATTCCGCTGCTAACATGCAACAAAACCACAAGTCTATTTAACTCCAACTATGGACATTAGAAACTTAAGCTTGTCATTGATCTCTTCCAGCTCGGAGGAGTGCTCAAACGAGGAAGGCGGCTCCACTCCAGTGAAGATGTAGAGGGATTTAAGCTCCTCAGCACAAGTCGCCTTTTTGGGGGCTGCGTATCCCACTATTGTTCGCATTGCACCAATTTGCTTCCATATCTTCTCCTCGCTGTACTGCTGCACCTGCAGCAATAAAACAGGAGTCATTTCACCACTCTTTAATTAATTACCCGTAAAGAAGTCCAGCAATGTAACGCTTACTATAACATTCGACTTACCCAATTGGTTACCAAAAGTTGCAGTAAATATAGGAAGAAAACAATCCAACTATGCTCTTTCTAGTACTCAAATCTCTTGTTACACTTACTTGGTGCATATATGCATATATGTAAGTCTTGTTGGATGTGATCGGATGTAGTGGAATGGGGCATCAATGGCATAAATGAGAAATCAATGGTAAAACGTTTAAACAAAAAAGGGTTTGATATGGAATATAAGTGAATACAGTATAGTTTCTGCGCATCCATTGTTTATTTAGTTGATAAAATGACAAGTACATCGAGCCGCTTGACAAAATTTTAAATATAAAAGCTAGCCATACATCGAGTCTATTGTTGCACAATCTACCCGGTGACAGTTGAGTGTTGAACTGTTTTGTTTTTCTTTTTCCTTCTTTCGAACGCACTGCCCCCGGGATGATGCATCAAAGCAGCAGGCTGTGAATGGGACAATGGCGCAATTCCTCATTGAAAGAAGAAGATATAGCAAAGCAAAAGTGTGGGGGGAAAAAAAAAAATTAACAGTCTATGATCGCTGATGGCCAAACTACAAAACATGGCTTTGTTGAAGTTTTTATCCAGTTCCAACATATATAAAAGAGCAAGCACTAATTTTTCACTCGTCCTAATGATAAGTTATAAGGTCAAAGAAGAATACTAACATGGACCTCCATGTACTGGCTAAACCAATTTCTTGCAGGTAAGAGAGGTTCACTTCATCCAAATTCAACAGTACTTGAACATTCTTCAAAACAGAGGAGTTCCAACCTATGTCTTGTACTCTTGTTCAAATTACATATCATAACCTCCAGGACCCTGAATGTCGTTCAGAAGTTTTAAAGCTAGGGGGTTCTGATTTTATCTTCCCTCCCCAGTGTGGGTATTGTATAAGTGAAATCCCCAAGACTTAACTAAATAGATTGATATAAGAAAGAATGTTGTGCAAAAGTTGATAGAGCCGACCCCAAATTATATTGGAGGGGAATATGCTTCACAATAATGCGAAGATTCACAAGCTTTCCAGGAGAGGGCAAAGCCACTGACGATGTTCATGACATGCTACTGCACAAATTATATATATGCAACAAGGCACACCAATAGAATTGTTTGGGAAGAAGCGCTGCTGATTGTTTCCAGGAATCCAGTAAAAGGGATTGTGATCCCACCTTTGGAAACCTCCATTCCTTAAGTGCAATATTGTCAGTATTTGAATATTGAAGTAATAAAAACTCTGTTCCAAGTCCAACATATGATGAAATGGAAACCTCCAATATTAATCAGACACCTTAGTTTGTGAAAAATATGTCTGCAGAGATGGGTGCCAGCGATAATGACTCCCACAGGGGAGATGAGTCTGCTGTGGCAGGGTGGAGACAGATGGAGGCAGGTGTCTTGTGTAATTCCCCAAATACGCTACTGCATCGGCAGTGATAAAAGGGGGGTTGACAGAATTCAAAATCAGCAATTGTTATTTAGACACAGTTGAGGATTCATTCCCTCCATCGTTAAAGTGCTTTCCAAAGCCATTGAAGAAAACAAGTGATTTTGAAACACAGTTGTTGAAGAAAATTACTTTGGATTTTGGGCCAGCAGCTAAGCTATATTATTAGGTAGGTTGAAGTACCTTGTGATAAGAAGCAGCATCAGTGGTGTTGAGTTGTTGAGGGGCCAATATCCCAGTATGTTTGACTCCGTTATCTTCTGATGGAATAGTTAGCTCCAAGGAGTCAGCCGCCTTGGGGACCATGTAATCTGTTGACTGCTGGATGCCTGGAGATGAATCAACACGAATATAATATACATAAAGAAGAACGTCCATCCTCCAATAATTCTAGGAATAAGCGACACAATATTAATCTAATAATTAAGAGACCTGGATGGAGCAAGTACTGGCGAGTAAAACAGATGGAAACGTAGGTACCTCCTCCAGAGAATTGCTGACCATTAGTTGCAGTTACTTCATCAAACAGATGGAAACCACTTTCATCAGCGACTTCTCTTGCATCATCTGCATAATTAGTAGTAGTAGTAGTAGTAGAAGGGATGTCAAGTACTTGCTCCACCACCACATGCAACTCATCAACGAGATCTTCTGGTTCAACAATAACATCTGGAACAGCAACAATAATGGCTGCTGCTTGTGTCAAAATAGCTTCCTCCTCATTAACCTCCTTCTGATGATCAGACCTATTATCATTATCATCATCGTCCTTGTCTTTCATAATGATTAATGGGATCCCTGCTGATCTCTTCCCATCCTCATCCTCCTCAGTCTCAGTAGAGGGTTGTTGCAGTACCGCATGATTCCCCAGCTTCTTGTCGTCGTCCAGTACGTCATGAACATTCCTTCCAGTATCATCATCTCCTGCTGCTGAGACTGAGACTGAGATTGAGACTGAGACCTCCTCCTCCTCCTCCTCCTCACCCAGTTGGGCTACTGCAGGCATTTGGTCATCATCTAAGGTCTCTTTCTCATAATCATCATCATGCCTGGGAAGCCGGTACAAGTCATTTTCATGTTCAATAACATGCAGATGATCAGGAACAGGTGATCTAGATCTGGTGGTGGTGGCTTTTAATGGCTCATCCTCCAACAACAGCTTCTCTTCTTCTTCTTCTTCTTCTTCTTCTTCTTGATCATCACCATCAGGATATTCTTCATGATGATGAAGATGAGGAGGAGTAGGGAGGAGGATACTCATGAGCTTCTGGGTGCAGGCATAGCTTGCAAAGAGGAGGCCATAAGGAACAGAACAAACAAATCCGATGGCGGACATAACCAGGAGAGGGGGAACAAGCAGTGGGGCAGAAGTAACCACAAAACCTGTCACCAACATCTTCTTCCCAACGCTAGTTACCGCCGCTTTGTCCACCACCCAACAACCTCCTCCCACCTTTTGCCATCCCCTCCTTTCTTCTTCTTCTTCTTCTTCTCCATTATTCGCCTTAATTAATTTTAATCCCTCCTCCTCCCATGACTGATCCACCTCCATATCTGCTCGCTCCATCTGCTATAGCTGCATGCACCAACAAATGAATAACTATCCAATATTAATTATAGAGTTATTCCTGCTGATACTTGCATTGCATACTGATACTCATACTACTACTATTCTATACAGATAAAGAGATGATGTTTTTTTTTTTATTATTATTATTATTTTATGGGGAGAGAGTGATTTTCTGTCCGGCAGCTTTGCCACGTGTTGGGAATTAAAGAGGAGATTGACAGATGTTTGGGGGGGGG
>JAKUCV010003533.1:20772-41495 GCA_028386065.3 Turnera subulata
TAAATTTAATATATATATTATTTCGTCTGTAAAATTATGATTTTGGTATATGTATATGAATATGTATTTTGGAAATTAAAGTTAATTATATTTGGTGTTGAAAAATTAAACTGTATATATATTTAGAAAAGATAAATATTATAAATATTTTCTAGAAATTATAAATAACTTATTATTTTTCTGGAAAAATTATGGAGTTTATTATTTTGGAAATTATAGTTATTTTATGAAAATATTTTGAAAGGAATTTTAATTAAAATATAGTACCGAAATTATATTCGGATATATGTATGGTTAAATATTTTCGATAAATGATAATAATAAAAGATGTGTAGCCGGGATGGATTTTATTACGCAATTTGGCATCATTGCATACCGAATATGTGCATTTATGTGAGTATGTGTTGTTTCGATGTATAGGTTTGGATATCGGGCAGTTTCCCGAGGAACCGGCGTCGGACCGGTCACAGTTTCCGAAGTTGAGTAATCGGCCAAGGTGAGGATGGATTTCCTTCAATATGTGCCTTATTACTCGGTTATTGTATTTGGTGTTGTTGCATTGTTGGATGCTGTGCATGGTTTTACTGTTATTGGGCCATTGGGCCGGTTGAGATTTTATTGTTGTTTTTATTATGGGCTGTTGAGCCCGGATATTGGTTGTATACACTGTATGCTGGGTCTTATTTTAGTTGGGTTGTCACAGTTCCGGCTCGTGTTTACTGTGTACGGTAAATTCGGGTCGGGGCGTTTCAAAATAGGTGCAGATCCAACAAGAACTAGGAAAAAAAGAAAAAATCACACAAATTTTGCATGTCTTAGCAAATTCATTTCGATAAAGCAACAATTCAAATTAGATTAGTGACTGACAACTTTTTTTTAAAAAAAAAAAGTAAGAAGAGCAGCTACTGCAGAAACCACAATGCCACCTCTAGATGACACTCTGGAGCATGCAACTGTATGTAGAAGAGGAAAGGGAGAGCCGGTGCCAGTTGCTGACCCATCGCCTCTCGCTGTTGCCAAGCATCGCCAGGTTAGAAAACGCACCGGAGGCAAGTCGTCGTTGCTCGTGGAAGACGCCACCGGCCAAGTCCTCGCCCTCGCTAAGTAAGAATCCTACCATTGAATGTAGGTTCGATGAGATTCGACACTGTCCGCCACTATGTCGAATCTCATAAAGGCCAGATGTTGTCAATTCAATCCGAGGTCGCCACAACCGCCTCACTGCATAAGTCACCAAATTTAAACAGTCTCCAAAACCAAGAGTTTGCCTCGGTTAAGGCTGATGTAACAATCGCCCTAGGCCTCGATTAGCGTGTCGGTGGTGCCTTCGTTCCAGCAGTCTTCCCAGTCGCCGCCGCTATCGGGGATAGAGGAGCAATTGGTCCATCCCAGTCGGCACCGATATCAGAGATAAAGGAGCAGTTGTTGGACCTACTGGCGGTGATTGATTGATTTTTTTAAAAACTTAGCTGTATTTACTTGTTTATGTATCTTTTTTGTTATTCTCTACACATTGATAATTGAATTGTTATTTTTTGAACCACCTATATTGATAATTTACTTTTTTTTGTATCAATTTTTTTCAAATTGATAATTGAATTAACACAACAGTATATTGTATTGTAAGAAAATAATGATACATTGATTTGCTTTAAACTTAGTTGTATTTACCCAATTTCTAATTTTCATGTATTATTAAAATGGATACTACAAATCAAATGTATTCTTTTTTGTTGGGAAATTTATTTGGGTTGCATTTAGATTTTTTAAGGTTTTAAAATATGATAATGAAAGGCATGTAATTAATTATCGGCAGCCTGAGCATCCATTATATATTGAATGAGTTTACATCAGTATGACATTTATACTTAAGAGATCCTATCAGAATACAAACAAATAATAAAGTTAGAATCAAATATAACGATGAACCTGTGAACACCCAAATTTGACCCATGAAAATTCTATTAAATTAGGCTTTAGACATGTTTGAACCATAAGATTAGCAAGATGAGTTATTCTTGGGTTGAAGTGTGGATGAAGTTTATTTTTAGTAGAATTCATGCATTATAGTAATTGAGGCTTTTACGTGCTTAGTCCCTAGGATTAATAAGATGATTTAATCATAGGATAAAAACATATGATAAGGATTAAATTGCTAAAAATGCATTTTAATTCATTAGCTTGGGCTTGTTTGTTTATTCTTTAAACCCAATTATATTGAGATGATTTATTCTTGGGTTAAAGATAAATGTAAAGGTCCAAATTAATGAAATATGGACTTTTTCAAGAGTTGCACAGCCTACTAACACCTTGCTTGCAGACAAATTTAACCCTAATTTTCGTGGAAAATCAGAGTTAAATCATTCCTTAGTAGTAAGAGTGGTTTTGGTATGATTTTAGCTTAAAATAAGGAATCAATGTGTAATCAATCAATTAGGAGATGATTGAGAGAAGTAATAATCAAGAAAGCAGAGGATTTTGGGCAGTCTAAGGGTTAATTACATGATAGGATCAATCAGGGAGGAATTAAGGGAGAATCGAGATCGAAAAAGGAAAGAACGGGTGTAACGCGCAGGCGCGAGCGGTCATCTCGAGATGACCGCTAGGTCTGGGAAGTCTTCCTTCCATGACCGCCCGGCCTGGCTGTCATCCAAAGGATAACCGCCGACCATGGCGGTCATATGCACCCAGAACACATTTTTTCCCCCGATTTCGCTCCTAATTTGATTCTACTCGGTTTTGGCCCAGATTTTTGGCCATTACCTTGTTCATTAAGTTGGTCCATGCCCCTAGGCTACCTAGAACACTACAAATAGGATCCCCCTCTCACATTTCAAGGGACACACATTCTATTACACACACACACACTTCATAAGCTTTGGAGCTTGGAGAAACTCTACTTCTCCAAGCTTAAGAAATAGTTCTATAGGCAAAACTCTGGTGGAATTTCATGGGTAATACCAACCATTGAAGGCAGCAAGAGGTAGATCAAGAAGAACTCCAAGATTGAGTTAAGGAGTGGGAGGAAATTGTGTGGAAAACACAACCCAGACCAAGGAGCTAGAGGAGGACTACACGAGGTAATCCTAATCCCTTTTTGCTTGACTGATTGCTTCTGAGATGTTGATGTTTATGACGATGTGACTTTTGTGATGCCCTGTCAAGAACTACGTGGGGTTTGAACCCGGTCGCCGGGGTACGTAGGTGGTTTCTAGTGGTGGAAACTCAAGCCCAATCTTCTTCTTTTCCCCTTTCTTTTTTAGTTTCAATCATTATGTGTTTTTGTTGTTCACACTTGCACACTTGCACAAGGCATACAAAATCCTTCAATTGCATAAGGTTTCGCCCCAACATGGATGGGTGCCTAACACCTTCCCATCCATGACGAATCCCCGGGTCCAGCATCTTTGGTTCGCTATCTAGTCGCCTAAATGGAGTCACATGAAGGTTTTTCCCGAGTTTTGTCCTATAATAAAACTTGGGTGGCGACTCCAAATATGTTGGATGACGGTTATGAAGAAGGTGTAAGGAATGGATGAATAGGCCCAAGTGATTTTAGGTCGGATATTCACAGTTGGCAACTCCACTAGGGACTTAGAGGGTTCAAGAAACCTTGTGCAATCATTGGATTTTTGTATGTCTTTTTATGTGTCATCATAAGTGTTTTGCATTCATGATAAATGTTGTGAAGCCCATACCATAAGAGGGCCAGGGGATCCAAGTCCGCTACAATGCTTTCCTTAAGCGATAGTGGCTTGTGTGAACCGGTTTCTCGCTGCTCAAGCAATGATAGGGATTAACGGGCCCTGGACTTCACGCGATATCCTTTATCACATGTGAGTAGGCCAAACTATTCCTTAGCGGCAGTCTTTTAGCCCCCAACCAGCTGTATCCCTTGAGCATCTCATGCATAATGAATCAATAAGTGTTATGTGCATTCGAGTGATTGTTATTGTAAATTCAAGTAAATGTGAATTGAGTGCCCCTTTCATCCCCACATACCCGAAAAAAACCTTCAGTAAAAAAAAATCCTCTTGGGTACCCAGAACCCTCACGCTTTTCTACCCCTTTCAAATCTAGAGCAACATGAGTAAAGAAGATGTCCCTAAGATGGCCGTAGCTATAGAATCCCTGCCGAAAATCTAATACTGAGAAAAGCATTGATGGCACTCAAACAAGAAGGGACTGGGTCCTCCGGGAGTATTGGGGGACAAGCTTTAAAGTGTGACGACGAGAGAGGCAGCAGGATGGCTCAAGACAGTGGCATGAAGACATAAAGATCCAAGGGAGAAGAAGAGGGACTTCAAAGGTTGGAAGATTTGTTGAAGACTATAAAGAGACGAGAAGGTGATCGGAATTTGGACCACTTGTCCTCGTTCCCCGAAGCTCGATTGCTTGAGGAATTCAAGATGCCGGACATTGAGAAATCCAATGGATCATGGCTTGGAGCACTCATTCCTCTTCCTATGCCTTTGGGAGAGCCGCTCAAGGAAAACATGAAAGAGGACCTACTGTAGCCCTTAGTATCACAATTTGACTTGTCACTTGGGGAAAATCTTGACGAGTTCTATGGATTTCGTCGAGTGATTGGGCATGCCACTAATGTATACCTTCATCCTTGCCATGAGATCCGAAGTTTGGTAGAACGAGAAACGATCATTTTACCCTGCCAAGACCAGAGTAGAAATATTAATTCTACAAGATGGGTTGAAAGGGAAGATTGTTTCGTGATCGATATTGATCTAAAAGCCAAAGAAGGAGGGTTTGCACGAAGGGTCACCTATGACATCAAGCATGCAGGCAGAAATTGGGAATGGCAGAAACCATGTGTTATCTTCGAGACCGACAAGGAAACGACTGGCGAGAGTTCTCCCGTGACAATTGACTCTGAAAGTGAATTTGAAACGGACACCAACTAGAAGACGTAGCCGTTGGATTAGACGATAACCCCATTAGCCTTAGTTTTCTTGCTCCGAAACCATGGAAAATGATGATGTAATCATATCGCGTAGTAATGAAATGAGGCACTCTTTTGCTTACTTGGATGCTTTCTGTGATAATATTTATTGCATGAGTGATGTATGTGAATGTAATGAGATGAATGGACTCCTGGATTCAATTGAAATCAACCTGGGGACTGAAGCTAACCCTAAGATCACGAGGATTGGCGCGGCTCTCGAAAGTTCTCTCCAAGAAGATTTGGCAGTTCTAATCAAAGAATATGTGGATGTGTTTGCATGGTCTTATGAAGACATGCCGGGAATCGACCCGACCATTGCTCAGCATCGGATTCCTCTCTTCCCTAATGCTCGGCCCGTGAAGCAAAAAGCTCGCCATCTTCAGCCACAATGGGCCTTGAAAGTAAAAGAGGAAGTAGAAAAGCAGATTAAGGCTAGATTTTTCGAAGTGATTGAATACCTTGAATGGTTAGCTAATATTGTTCCGGTTCCGAAGAAAGATGGAAAAGTACGAATGTGTGTGGACTACCGGGATTTAAACAAAGCCTATCCAAAAGACGAATTTCCCCTACCTCATATTGATCTTTTGATGGATGCCACAGCAGGACATGCATTATTGTCTTTCATGGATGGATTTTCGGGGTATAATCAGGTGAAGATGGCGCCAGAGGATAAATACAAGACATCATTCTGAACTGAATGGGGGACGTTCTGTTATAAAGTAATGCCCTTTGGTCTAATCAATGCCGAAACCACATATCAGAGAATGGCTACTACTCTCTTGCACGATATGATGCACAAGGAAGTGAAAGTCTATATTGATGACATGATTGTGAAGTCAGAAACCCAAGAGTCCCATGGGGTCAACCTGAGAAAATTCATCGAGAGATGTCGGGAATTTGGCATGAGAATTAATCCTCAGAAATGTGTCTTCGGCGTCCAGGCAGGAAAGTTGCTAGGCTTCATGGTAAGTGAACGAGGCATTGAAGTAGAACCCACCAAGATCAAAGCCATTCAAGAAATGCCAGTTCCGAAGAATGAGAAGTAGGTCCGAAGTTTCCTAGGAAGGGTTCAGTATGTCAGCCGCTTTATTGCCCAGCTTTCTAGCATTTGTGCGCCCATCCATCGGTTACTCAAGAAAGGAGTTCCTGTAAGATGGGATGACAGATGTCAGGATGCCTTCGAATAGATTAAGAGATATTTGTCCAATCCTCCGGTGCTCCAGCGTCTTAGGCAGGGGAAGCCATTGCTATTATATTTGACTATCACAGAAGAAGCCATGGGTGCCATGTTGGCTCAGTACTTGCCAGATTCCCACATTGAGACCGCCGTATACTATTTGAGCAAGAAATTCAATGAGCATGAATTGAATTACAATCTGGTAGAAAGGACTTGTGTAGCTTTGACCTGGGCTTGCCAGAAACTTTGACACTACTTTATCTCTTTCGAAGTCTTGCTTATCTCCTGAATGGATCCCATCAAATGCTTAATGGAGAAGCCGGTACCAAGCAATCGCACAAGCAGATGGGTGGAAATCCTATCACAATTTGATATCCGGTTCGTATCTCAAAAAGCTATTAAAGTATAGCTGATTTTCTGGCTTCACAACCGGTGGGCGGAGATGAGAGGTTTGAGCCACAGTTCCCCGATGAAGAGGTGATGAACTTTCAAGCACCGACATGGGAGATGCATTTTGATGGGGCAGCTAATGCTCGAGGTTTTGGGATGGGAGTAATCCTTATATCTCCTGATGGGGTTCTCTTGCAAGTTACAATTTGAAGCCACTAACAATGTAGCCGAGTATGAAGCATGTACCATTGGTTTGGAGTTGGCATTGAATATGGGGATAAGGCAGATTAGGGTACTTGGGGATTCAACTTTGGTGGTATTTCAAGTCAAGGGAGAATGGAGTATCAAAGAAGAAACACTAATACCTTACCACGAACATTTAAAGACGTTAGCATCCAGGTTCGAAGAAATTGACTTCCAATAGAATCAATTTGCTAATGCCCTGGCCACACTTTCCTCGATGATGGGAATGCCGAACAACACTATCATCTTACCTTTAATGGTCCAAAAGAGGGGTCAGCCTTCCTTTAGCCAGAACAAGGGAACAGATGAACCTTGGTTCCAAGATTATTTGAAAGATTTGCCTTTCGACGAAGCTTCCATCATAGCTATCACCACCGTAGAGCTTGATCAACCATCACATAGCCAAACTTTGGACGACGATGAGGATCATTGGTATAAAGACATCCTGGGATACCTTAAGTACGGGGCGTTCCCTGAGGGTACTACAGAAATTGAGAAGAAGACTCTAAGAAGACTGGCCGGAGGGTATGTTGTGTGTGCAGGGAGCCTTTGTAAACGGCACGCAACAGGGATCCATCTATTATACGTGGGTATGAGAGAGGCGGAGAAGATTATGAGGAAATTTCACAGGGAAGGTAAAAGGCCCCATATGGGAGGCGATATGTTAGCTTAGAAGATATTGCGATTGGGATACTTTTAGTCGACCATGGAGGCTGATTGTGCCAAGTTTGTGAGGTGTTGTCATACATGCCAGACCCACGGGAAGCTACACTCCAGACCACCATCACAATTGACACCTATGTCGCCACCTTGGCCGTTCTCCGCATGGGGTATCGATGTCATTGGGAAGATAACCCCAAAGGCGGTAAATGGACATGAGTACATGTTAGTTGCCATTGACTATTTTACCAAGTGGGTAGAGGCAGAGTCTTATGCTAAGTTCACATCTAAGAAGGTGGCCAAGTTCATCCTAAACAACATCATCTGTCGTTAAGGTATTCCGAATGATCTGATATCGGATAATGGCCCACACTTCAAAGCCAATGTGGAAAAGTTGTGCCAGGATTACGGATCAAGCATCGTAGGTCGTCGCCTTATCGACCCCAGGCTAATGGTGCGGTGGAGGCTGCCAACAAAAATCTGAAGGTTATTTTGGGAAAGATGATATCTACGCACAAGGAATGGTCAGAAAAATTGCCACTGGCACTCTGGGGTTACCGGACTTCTATCAGATCCTCGACGGGTGCAACCCCATATTCCCTAGTGTATACATGGAAGCTGTGTTACCAATTGAACTGGAAGTGCATTCTTTAAAAGTGGCTCGGGAGAGTGAGCTTCCTGAGGCAGAATGGGTACAAGAAAGACTTGATTGGTTAGCGTTACTTGATGAAAGACGATTATCAGCCTTATACCATGTGCAAGGGTACCAAAGGAGAATAGCTCGACTTTCAATAAGCGAGTCCAAGAGAAATGATTGAAGAAAGGAGATATGGTGTTGAAGGAAGTAAGACAGCCCATACATGACCCTAGGGGCAAATTTAAGGCTAAATGGATTGGGCCTTACATCATCAAAAAAATCATGTCAAGAGGTGCAACGAAGATTAGAGACTTGGATGGGAATAAGTTTCGAGAGCCAGTTAATCTGGACCAGTTGAAGAAATACTATATATTGACCCGATTTCCTGTACTCGGGAAAAGAAAGAAAATAAGATGAGCCATGGATTTGTAATAAGCTTAATTTTGGGTCCGGCCCGTTTTTATTAATAAAAGTTTAAAGGTTGACAAGAAAGAAAAAGGGAGTTCATTCACTCGTTTATTTTTGCATGCATTACACATGTCATAAAATTTATCCTAGCAAAACACCCAATATGCTTAAGCTTCCTCTTCATTATCACTGGGGGATTCGGGCTCTAAGCAGATATTTGATCCTGAGAATCGGTTCCTATAACCTAAAAGGATCCATTCAGAATAACCCATACACTTCTTCAACCATTGTTGATACTCCTCGGAAGAATAGGGGGTCTTCGGATTGAGAACTTTAACCCTTATGGGCTGACTCCAATATCCGTGCATGAGCTTTATGGTCCGGTTCTCCATTAACATATCGAGAGGAGAACATGAACGCAGAGGAGTAAATTGAGCATGGCCAAACTGTCTAGCTATCCTAACTAGATAATATTGAGTAGAACGATAAACCCTTGGGAGAACCACCACCTTTTGACCAGGCAAGCGAAAGATGACTTCTTGTATGTGAAACCAAGGGCAATACCACAAGATTTGGCTGTCAGCCATATTCTTCATAAAAAGCACCCAGTCTTTGGTAGAGGGAATAACAACAACGAGGTTTCGCTCATGATAATCCACGGGGGTATACCAACCAGACTTTGGGGGGACGATCAATTGGAGATGGTCGTACAACCACATCTGAAAGAGAAACAAGTCCGCAAGTTTTACACAAAATTGAGGGAGAATGAATGCAACCTTAAAAGTCAGAAGAGATTGAGGATGATACCTGGAAAAGGAGAGGAGAACCAGTCAAAGGTTTGCCAGGATAAGAAGCTAGAGTATCCAAGCAAATAAAAGTCTCGCCCAAGACGGAGGGCACCATATTACAGCCGTTGAAGAGCTTAGCCACCAAGGCGCTAACACTAAGGGGGCACGCACCGGAACGGGTGACTAACAAAAATTCGCTTACCATTACCAAAGCTAGGGCATGGTCATGTTTGCTTTTCCAAGAAGGGTTGCATTCTAGATATCTGCACAATGTAGTGCTAACAAAGTATTGATCAACTATGGAGGACAAGTTCATGAATTCCCCATTGCCCAGCAAGTATTTCAGTTGGTTGCCATCAAGGGATAGAAAGGAACTAACCTCCAGCTCAGCTATCGTAGTAGGAGAGATCATGGCAATGTCCTCCCCCATTTGGGCCTCTAGAAGTGCGCCGAATTCATCTACCGTAGGACAAAGTTCTGCCATGGAGGGACCAAAGCGGAACACATGATGATCGCGATCCCAGAACATAGCAGCAGCACGAATTAAGCCCTCATCAATCTTCATGTTGGCCCAGTTGAACAAAGCACATAGTCCGGTTGGCTTGAGGTCAAAGCGGCGCGTTTGGGAGATGCTTTCCATCCATTGGAGCACCTTGGCACAAAAATCTTCACTCATATTTGCGTTAGATGTGCTGAGAAGTGTTCTGACAAGTTGTGAAGAGTCCTGGGTACCTAAGGTTTTACTTATAATGATTTGAGGCCGGTGGAATTCGCATAAACCCTAAAGCCCAAACCCAAAAACCAAAAAGGAAAAAGAAAAAAGAGAGAGACCTAGGAGCTACGACCGCCGGCGCAGGCGGTTATGACGAGAAGACCGCCACGTCTGGTGGGCATCTAGAGAAGTCTGCCAAGAGGTGGCGGTCATTCCTCCCTATGACCGCCCAGCTGGAACTGTTCATCCGAAAAAAAATTCAGAAAAAAATCTGGAAAAATTAAGAGGAAGGGGAAAAGAAGAGGAAAAAAGAGGATATAAAAGAGAGGGGAGGAAAACATGTACATCTAGGTGCGTTTTATGATCTTTTGCTTGAATTTGCAATGATATGTGCTATGATATGCCTGCGATGTGTTTGACGTATGCTTTGCTTTGGAATGATAAATCTTTTGAAAACCTGATAAGCCTATTCTTTGAATGATTGTTTTGAGCTGAGGCTATCTGAGTAGAAGAAGAACCAAGGGATCCATAAACACACTTGACCTAGACTAGTTGAGACCTAAGGTTGCCAGGGGCAGATACCCCTAAGGTAGAAGTAAAATCAATGAGAGTTGCCAAGGGCAGATACCCCTAAGACAGAAGTAGAGCCGATGAGAGTTGCCAGGGGCAGATCCCCCTAAGACAGAAGTAGAGCTGATGAGAGTTGCCAAAGGCAAAAACCCCTAAGACAGAAGTAGAAACGATGAGAGTTGCCAGGGGCAGATGCCCCTAAGACAGAGTTAGAGCTGATGAGAGTTACCAGGGGGAGATACCCCTAAGATAAAGTAGAATCGATGAGAGTTGCCAGGGGCAGATGCCCGTAAGATAGAGTTGATGAAGACGTTAAGGGATAGATATCCCAGGGACGATGTCCCAACGTGGAGGAGCACCAAGATGACGAAGATGAGATAAGCCTTCGGGATAAGATGATTCCCGGTAGCCCTTGGGACCTGGCGGGTCCCAAAACCCCTGGATGAGATGATTCCCGTTAACCCTTGGGACCTGACGGGTCCCAAGACCCCGGGATGAGATGATTCCAGGTAACCCTTCGGATGAGATGAGTCCCAAGACCCTGATAGATGAGATGATTCTATTATAGACCCCGGGATGAGATGATTCCAGGTAACCCTTCGGATGAGATGAGTCCCAAGACCCTGATAGATGAGATGATTCTCGAGGTGGAGCATGTGATGCTCCAGCCTTTGGTCCACAATACTCACATCCATTATCCAAATTTGGTTGTTCCTTTCTTGTGTTGCTTTGTCCATAGTTTTAAGGACTCACCAACGAGGGGCATCTGTGAACACCCAAATTTGACCCATGAAAATTCTATTAAATTAGGCTTTAGACATGTTTGAACCATAAGATTAGCAAGATGAGTTAGTCTTGGGTTGAAGTGTGGATGAAGTTTATTTTTAGTAGAATTCATGCATTATAGTAATTGAGGCCTTTACGTGCTTAGACCTAGGATTAATAAGATGATTTAAACAATAGGATAAAAACATATGATAAGGATTAAATTGCTAAAAATGCATTTTAATTCATTAGCTTGGGCTTGTTTGTTTATTCTTTAAACCCAATTATATTGAGATGATTTATTCTTGGGTTAAAGATAAATGTAAGGGTCTAAATTAATGAAATATGGACTTTTTTCTAGAGTTGCATAGCCCATTAACACCTTGCTTGCAGACAAACTTAACCCTAAAAATCGTGGAAAATCAGAGTTAAATCACTCCTTAGTAATAAGAGTGGTTTTGGTATGATTTTAGCATAAAATGGGGAATCAATGTGTAATCAATCAATTAGGAGATGATTGAGATGAGTAAAAATCAAGAAAGCAGAGGATTCTAGGTAGTCTAAGGGTTAATTACGCGGTAGGATCAATTAGGGAGGAATTAAGGGAGAATCGAGATCGAAAAAAGGAAGAACGGCTTCTCGAGATGACCGCTAGGTCTGGGCGCTCTTCCTTCCATGACCGCTAGGCCTGGCTGTCATCCAAAGGATGACCGCTGGCTATGGCGGTCATATGCACCCAGAACGCGTTTTTTCTCCCGATTTCGCTCCTAATTTGATTCTACTCGGTTTTGGCCCAGATTTTTGGCCATTACCTTGGTCATTAAGTTGGTCCACGCCCCTAGGCTACCCAGAACACTATAAATAGGATCCCCCTCTCACATTTCAAGGGACACACATTCTATTACACACACAATCTTCATAACCTTTGGAGCTTGGAGAAACTCTACTTCTCCAAGCTTAAGAAATAGTTCTATAGGCAAAATTCTGGTGGAATTTCGTAGGTAATACCAACAATTGAAGGCAGCAAGAGCTAGATTAAGAAGAACTCCAAGATTGAGTTAAGGAGTGGGAGGAAATTGTGTGGAAGACACAACCCAAACCAAGGAGCTAGAGGAGGGCTACAAGAGGTAATCCTAATCCCTTTTTGCTTGACTGATTGCTTCTGAGATGTTGATGTTTATAACAATGTGACTGTTGTGATGCCATGTCAAGAACTACGTGGGCTTTGAATCCGGTCGCCGGGGTACGTAGGTGGTTTCTAGTGGTGGAAACTCAAGCCCAATCTTCTTCTTTTTCCCTTTCTTTTTAGTTTCAACCATTATGTGTTTTGTTGTTCACACTTGCACAAGGCATACAAAATCCTTCAATTGCACAAGGTTTTGCCCCAACATGGATGGGTGTCTAACACCTTCCCATCCATGACGAATCCCCGGGTCCAGCATCTTTGGTTCGCTATCTAGTCGCCTAAACGGAGTCATATGAAGGTTTTTCCCGAGTTTTGTCCTTTAATAACACTTGGGTGGCGACTCCAAAGATGTTGGATGACGATTATGAAGAAGGTGTAAGGAATAGGTGAATAGGCCCAAGTGATTTTGGGTCTGGTATTCACAGAACCAAGACTAGAATCTATTATGTGCTAACACTCCTCCGTAAAGTGGGCCTGGTGATGAACAGTTTTGTCTTGGATTTCAAAATGGTGAATCATTTGAAGGGAAGAACTTTTGCAGGGATGTCTGTTAATTAACTCTCACTGTTGAGGAAGCGTACTTAAACCTGGTTCTGTGCTAATAGAACTGCAAGCCATGAGAAATTGTGTGCTTGAGGTATCACAAGATTTGTTTAACTGTGACATGCTGCTTATCGGTTGGCTTGTTCATATACGGGCTCATTTGCCATACAACATACACGATATCGGGTCTTGTGATACCCAAATATTGTAATGAACCTACTAGTTGTTGATAAAGAGTTGGATCATTAAAGTCTTTTCCACTGTCTTTCCGCAACTTGGTAGAAGTCGATACTTGGTCTGTAAGGCCTTGTATTCTTGCATCCCTGAATTTTCTCAAAAGGTCAATAATATACTCTCTTCAGGAAGAGGAAGATACCATTGCAAGTGTATTTGACCTCTACTCCAAGAAAGAAGCTCATCAAGTCGAGATTGCGGATTGAGAATTTTGGACCAAGGTGCAATATTAGTTTGGTCACAAAGGAGTCATTATTCCCCGTCAAAAGTATATCATTCACATAAATGAATACAGAGACAAAGGCAGTGTCTTTGCGATAGATCAAAAGTGTAGTATTTGAACATGAAATGAAAAACCCACAAGCAAGCAAGTAGTCATTGAGCCTCTTGTATCATGTCCTTGGTGCTTGTTTGAGGATATAAAGGCACTTGTTGGGTTTGCAGACATAGTGTGGTCTGTCTTTGGCAATAAAACCCTATGGTTGAGTCATGTATACATCCTCGTCAAATGTGCCATGAAGAAAGGTATTTTTTACATCAAGTTGGTGAATCTGCCAACCACGAGATAGAGCATAACTAAGGACAACCTGAATAGTTACAGGTTTAACCACTGGACTGAAAAATTCTTGGAAATCAATGACTTTATAATGATGAAACTCTTTAGAAACCAATTTTGCCTTGGAGCATTCAACATCAAAAGTAGCTTTTCTTTTGATCATGAAAACCTACTTGTTCCCAACTATGTTAATAGTTTTGATGTATGGAACCAAAGTCCATGTGTTGTTCATGACAAAGCAATAATTTCGCCTTCATAGCATATCTCCACTCCTTGTATTTGGAGGCTTCATAGTACGAGGTTGGTTCATGTATTAGTAAGTCTTTCTTTTGTGTGTGGTGTGAGAATCCAACCGAATATCCCTCCGACCTCCTCACCTAAATCAACTGGAGTCATCACCCAAATTTTATTAAGTTGGAAAAATCTGGAAAAAACCATCGTTGCTCCATATAACCGAAGGGGCTGAAAAGCAAACCAGAGGTATTGGGATGCAAAGATTAGTCACGGTTAGGAAGGTGTAAGGCACTCCGCCCGTATTTTGAGCTAGACAATATTTAATTTTAATCACAATAGGTGTTTTTGTATATGTGTGTAAGTGTGTATGTCAGCAAACAAACACAACATCAAGTACCACATGTTGTAACTAAAAAATAAAAAGAAGGGGACATGGATTGGGGAAAGAAAAGAGACAAACATAAAAGGGATTGCGTCTCTAACCACAAGAGACTACCCACGTTACGCGGCAGCCGAGATCAAAGCCCACGTAATTCTACATGGCATCACTCAAAAAAAAAATAATCAGATAATTTAATCATTTTCAATCACAAAATCTTTTTTGGAAAATTGAAAGGGAAGAGTGTTCTTACCTTTGCCTATAGGACAACAACTACATGTTGGATTCAATTAAAATTTAGAATAAAGAACGTGTGAATGAGCCTCTGACCAAATAGAAAAGGTTCTAGATTTTCCTCTTAGCTTTTTAGAGACACTAAGATTGCAAGGATCATTCTTTTAGAACTCAAGTTATGACTCTTCTGCCGAAACATGTCCTGTCTGGAATTCCTGCAACAACCCTCGACTTTAAAAAATCATAAACTTGTCAATACAGAACTAAATCGAGTGAAATATGTGCCAACGAAAAAGATATGGATGTCTACTTTCAAAAGAAATTGATTTCACACGAATTACATTTTTGAGTAAAGGGCAGTAATCAAAAGAATATACAGAGGTCGGATGGGTCCTAAAACAGAAAGCTAGAACATGATTCGGGCAAGAGTACGGCTCTTCCAAACCTTCGATTCCACTCGAAGCTTGACCAAAACTTGCAAAAGAATTAGCTAACACACAAAACCACATGAGATCAACACAAATAACAACCAGAGATCAAAATCAAAGAGAAAAAAAGGAGTAGAGTTTTGTATAGGAGAAACATGTCAAAGGCTTCATCTTTATTCCCAATCAAATATACTTTAGTATATCTCAAAAAGTCATTTATGTTTTAAGTCCCCTAAGTCTGTGTGAATTAAATTAAGAAGTTCAGTTTCTCTTTTATTCATAGAAGTACAAGATTTCTTAACTTGTTTAGTTTCAGCACTTGTTTCATATTTATTAGATAATAAATCACTAGATGCAATATTAATCCAAGATTTTGAAATTTCTTTTGAAAAGTTGCACTAACATATCTTAATTTAGCATGCCACAAATCATAAGAGTCAATTAAGTAAGGTGAAAAGAACTTCCATTTTCATTCATAATTTTAGCAACATTCAACATAAAGAGTCCTTGGTTATAATAGTCCTTACCCACAAGGTCACTATGATCTTGTCAGACTCATGGTTATTAAAAACGCGATTTTACCGTTTTTGCGTTATTAGGGTAGCATTTTGTGCTGTGCAAACTCGAAACTCAGTCAAACTCGCGAGTTGACTTGTAAACTCGCCGAGTTTGACCGAGTTCACTCAACAGGTTAAAAAACAAAAAAAAAAAACTCAAATCGGATTTGGATGGGTTCTGGTCTCATCACTCTCATGGTCTTGAGGAAACGAACCCACCTAAAAGCTATTCCCTAATCCTCTTTCTCGCCCATGCCACCATACCCACTGGAAGAAGAATTTCTTTGGTTTTTTGGTTTGTTGGGTAAGAAGAAAGAAAGGTCTTTCTAAATCCAGTCAGGCAAAGCTTTGACAGAGAAGGTGGAGAAAAGTCTCATGGAACTTGACTTGAACTTTTTATGTGAGGAGACGGGGAAGAGGAGACTGGGTGTGAGGAGAAAGGATCTGAATTTTTGCAATTAGAGGAAGGAGAGGAAAAGAGTGAATTTGTTGGGTTAGAAGTGGTGGTAGCCTACGCTTGGAAGGATAGAGTGAGGAGGAAAAGAGGGTGGGGGTTCCAATCTCTGCTAGCCAATTAATGCATCAACTGGGACAGGTCAACACAGCACAACACTTTATCTCCCCTATTAAATACTAATAAATAATAATACCGTGCTTGGAAACTACCAAAGATAAGCAAAAAAAAGTAATAATACACAATTTGAGCATTAACTTTAGATTTTTATTACTAATATAAAAATATGGCCCTAAAACGATTTGTTAAAAAAAACTATCCAAACAAATCACAAATTATATATAAAGGTTGAATTTTGAAGAGAGTTAATATTAGTGGGATGAATTTTATCAATTGATCCATTTATAAATTTAATTAATAACAATAATTAAATTTTGTATGCTCTTACGATTTTACGTTACGTTTTTTACTGGACTATTTCAAGTTTAGATAAAAATTCGTTTTTAACAACCTTGATCAGACTCAAATGACACCTTAAGTCCCACCTTTCCTAAAAGGGACACAAAGACCAGGTTGGCCCGAATTTCAGACACATGCAGCACATTATTGAGAGCCAAAGTCTTGCCAGATGTGAACTTGAGAAGAAGCTTTCTCTCCCTCGAACTTTTATAGTTCGAGAATCGCCAAGATAAATTTGTTCTTTTCCATCCTCTATGTGCCTGGTAGCACTAGAGTCTACCACCCAGTCTTTCACATTGACGACTAAGAATGTTTTAGAAATGACCGCAATAATTATGTCATCTCCTTCAACTAAGTTAGCACTTAGCTTAGGAGGATTGCTATTTTTGACCATCTTGCTGCATTCTAATGCATAGTGTCCTGGCTTTCCACGGACAAAATAATTTTTTTTCTTCTTAAGGAGGTGGGGTTAGTAATTTTAGGGTTGTTGATGCGTAAAATCTGCAAGCGCACAGATCGAAGTAGCACACAAGGTCGTATCCACTGGGACTAGGCAAAATAATCAACCAACAGACTCACTCCGTTAGGCTAAAAACAGTAAAAGAAGTAACGATTTTGAGATTGTGATTTGAGATTATGATAAATAATAAAATAAACAGAGGTAAGCTGTAAATAAAACGAAGAGATCAGATGATAGAAAGCCTAGATCAATTGGGGTTCACTACTCTATCCTTTTATGCCCTAATTATCCTCCAGATTCTGCTAACAGGCTGACTCTGTTCCGTGTCCGCGAACGGGGTGACACTGTTCGCTAAAAACCTATAGCTTTCTATTTGTTTTCTTGATGGGTAACAACCTAAGGTGAAATTATCGACTTTTGGAAGTATAATGTCGTCTCAGAGGTCAATCTTACCACTGTCGTGGATCAAACCTATTCCTAAGAGCAATGACGTTATGTGTTGTTATTAATTCCACAATAATCCTAATGCCTTTCAGCACCTAGATTAGGGATGATCTATGATTTTTCAGAATTAAACGTCACCTGTCGGTACTTAGCTTAACTCCTAAAACAAGCATGATGGTGAACAAGCTTCAAACTTGGATTAAGCACACATAAATCAATCAAGAAATTCAATAAAGAAAATTACTGGAGGGATAATTAAACCATAAAAAGAGTTGAGTAGCTACACCCGTCTTGATCTAGAAAAGAGGATTAGTTCATAATAAAATAGCAAACAAGCATGGAGGATTTGTTCATCATACAAACCGAAATAAAGAACAAAAGAAAGAATTCGACTAGAGTGCTTTCCTCTTCCTTGCTTCTGCTGTTGACACAAAAATTCCAGAGAAAGAAAAGTGTCCCAAATTGCTGTCGATGCCTCCTTTTTGTTATTCCTAAACCCTAGCTTTTAATTCCTACAATCTAGCTAAGGTAACTAAAAAGTAGGAATTAATTCATCCTAGGAGTTCTTCTTCTTTTTAGGCGCAACAAAGGCTTCTTTTTTTTCATTAGGAGCAGCAGCAAGTCGGTGGTGCCACATATTATTTGGCCCACAAGTAAACCCTTTTGTCGCTGGAACTATAATGCATCAGGTTCTGGTCCGCGGAAGTCAACTGTGTGACACCGTTGAAAATTGATCGTCAAGAAATTTTCATGAATTGGCTCCAAACTTTCCAGAATCCTTAAAAAGGCTCCAAATCTTCAAGAATCAAGCCAATTTGCAACAAAAGGTACCTGAAAGCGTAAACTAATAAGTGGAAGTGAAACTAGTGGAAAACAAGCTAAAAAATACAAATAACGAGCATGATCTTAACTAAATACTTGGCCAAAGGGGTACTTTATGCTCCAAAATAGTACATAAGATGCACACATATCAAATTCCTCCAAACTTGAACTTTTGCTTGTCCCTAAGCAAAACTAAACAATAAATCAAGGAAAAGGATAGGATATGCACAAGGATGTTATCTATTCAAACCTGCACGGCGTGACCCTGTTCAAATGCAACCTGCAAGTTAGCCTTTGAAAAGTCTACCCTTGAAAGGTTTGCTCATAAAAATCTGTAAGTTTCCCTAGGCTATATGACACTCATATAGAAGCAAAAGATGCAGCGGAAGCAAAGGAAACTTAGCCAAGAACCACATGTGAAGCATATAAACCGTATAACAAAATTTCGTACCTTGTTCGGTTGAGATCTTTCACCCAACTGCTGGAACGAATCATCTAGACCAAGACGAAGGCTGGAACGAATCAGTTAGAGCAAGAAGAAGACCTGCTCCTCTACGGTATCCACACGAACTGTGACCTTCTCGGAATCGTCACACGAATCCAAGAACGAGCTCCCCGGACTGATGTGCTAGCAAGAGTAAAACCGGGACTTGTGTTTGTGGTGTTTTGGTGTTCTTTTTCTTTCACAAAGAAAAGGGGTAAGTGTGTGTTTTCTCAAGCTCTCAAGAACACTTCTCAAGGCTAAATCCTCTGAATTTTTCAGACACAAAAACGTTCTAACCAACCCAAGTGTGAAGAATAATGCCTTAGACAAAAGCATGTGCATGCCAACTCACAAAGGCATGTCAAAGTGGACAACACCTTTGGCCAACATGTTTCCACTAACTCTTAGTGGGAATAATTCTCCAACTTGTACCCGTATGTAGAATTCATATCACATATAAATTCTCAACATACGCTAGTCTTGATTTATTATTACAACCCATCCATAATAATAATCGACTAGGGACATTTAAGAATATGAAATATTCTAGGGTTATAAGTATGTGCAAGCGTTTATCTCATAAACGATACTTATTGGAATAATCTTAAAGTGTATGTACATGACTATAAATGATCATCCATGATTGGCTTTTGGGCATATTACTAACAGTCTCCCACTTGCACTAAAGCCAATCATCCATGTATCTTATACATGTGGATCTAGCATGACCATCATGCTTCAGTTGCATGAGAAGAATAAACAATGTATCTGCTACATTGTTCCCAGAAGGAACTATACATAGCCTTAGTTGTAGAGTCGGTGGCTGTTCTTGCTTGGAACTCTTCCAGCTCACAGTACCACCTCCAAGACGAAACATATATCCTTATTGCGATCTAAAATCATCCCTGTCAGTTTGGAAGCTGGCATCTTTGTAACACGTTACAACAAGCCCATCAACGCTTCCGTGAACCAGGAATGCATCCTTAGTGCTTCTCAAGTACTTAAGGACATTAAACCGTTATCCTGTGACTTTCACCGGGATCAAATTGGCATCTGCTTGTGACACTCAAAAGCATAAGTGACATCCGGCCTAGTACATTGCATGGCATACATGATAGATCCTACTGCAAACGCATAAGGAATCTAACCCATCCGCTCTCTCTGCTTAGTCATACTAGGATACAGATTCTTTGAGAGAGCTATGCCATGTGACATGGGCAAGAAAATGTTCTTGGTATCTTTGCATGCTAAACCTCTTTAGCATCTTGTCAATATATGTACTCTGACTTAGCCCGAGAAGCCTTTTGGATCTATCTTTATAGATCTTTATGCCTAACACTTAGGCAGCTCCTCCTAAGTCATTCATTGAGAAATTCTTTCCTAACCAAGTCTTTACAGACTTTAGTGTCGGAGTGTCATTCCCAATAAGTAGGATGTCGTCAACATACAATCAACAAGAAAACAATAGTGCTCCCACTAACCTTCTTGTAAACACATGAATCATCTTCACTTTTAATGAAACCAAACTCTTTGATTACATCATTAAAAGAAGATTCCAACTCCTAGAAGCTTGCTTTAGTCCACAAATGGACCTTTGCAACTTGCATACCATATCTCATAATCATGGTATGTAGCTATAGCCAATAGAATCCGGATGGATTTAACCATGGCAACTGGTGAGGAGGTTTCATCATAGTTAATACTATAAACTTGCTTGAAACCTTTTGCAACCAATTGCCATTAAAGGTAATCACATTACCATCCATGTCGGTCTTTCACAAAGACCCACTTGCACCCTATAGGTTTTACCCTTTCAGGTGGATCAAACAAGGTCCATACCTTGTTTTGATACATGGATTCCATTTCCGAATTCATAGCTTCAAGCCACTTCTTGGAGTCAAGACCCGTAATGGTCAGCTGATAGGAAGTGGGCTCATTC
>JAKUCV010003534.1:1426-59606 GCA_028386065.3 Turnera subulata
TATATGTTTGTCGATAGCGATTCTTATATGTATTGTCCTTAGACCTGAGATCGTCAAGGTTCCCAACATGTGAGTCATATACTTTGATATTATTCCTAGTCATCCGTAACTGGGTGGACTTAAGGGTAATCATTGGGTATATGATAAGTGTGTAGTGGGTTTTGTATGATCCAGAGGGGATTCGTCCAACCCATATAACGGCCGTGCTCGGATGCATTGAACTGTAACTGCATTGAACTGTAAATGCACGGCCGTGCTCGGATTATGATATGGTGATATCATTGGTATCCGTTTTACACAGTTAACTCGAGGATCAAGAAACCGAGAATAAACTTATACAAAATTGACATATTCCATGTCTCGGTTTAATCTTGAAAATAGGACGAAGGGACGATGACATGTTTTCGTGGCATTTAGAATCAGTACTGATCTTGTCGTTCGGGTAGCAATGATGTGTTGCTAGACGCCGCTCTTTGCTTATAATTGTAAAATGAGATTTTACAATTATTGCCGAATGTTACAAGTGCCTACAGGGTCACACACATAGAACCGTTGATTCGAGCAGGTGGTTGAACCGTGGTTGGACCATGGTTGGACTGGTTTGTGGTTGGACCGCAGTTGGGCTGTGGTCGGACCGTGGTTGGACCAGGGTCGTTTTGGGCTGGTTGGTTCACTAATTATCAGCATTGTTGAGCCACTTTAGGTGCTGTGTATGTTGATAAGGTTTAGTGGAGACATTATTATGTATAGACATAATTGTGGTGGGTAATGGGCCAATGTGTTGGCCATGACCTCCACTATCTCCATTAGCCTTTGATGTGTGGATTGGAGTGATCTGATCACTTCGTCTCCTTCATGCTATTCACTGAGTTTTGTTCTTGAGAGTGTCTTGAGGTCTGAAAATTTTCAGAGGCAAAACACACACACATCTTCTTGAGAAAGAAGAAAGAAAACACCACAAACACAACTCCCGAAAATCATGTTGCTAGCACACCAGTTCGGGAGGGCTTGAAGTTGGAGATCGTGTGACGATTCCGACTAGATCACGGTTCGTGTGGATACCGTAGAGGGGCGGGATACCTTGTCTTGCTCTTGCTGATTCCGGCAATTCAGTTAGGTGGAAGATCCTAACCGTGTAAGGTACCGAAAATTGTTATTCGGTTTAGATGCTTCACATGTGTTCCTATGTTGTTTCCGGAAATTCCGTTGCATGTTTATCTTGTATATGAGTGTCATATAGCTTACCGAAAACTTACAGTGGTAGCGGAGCCTCTTGTGAAGCTCTAAATTGAATTCATGTTCACATGTTACACGTGATGTAGCTTGAACTTGTTTAGGTATATGAGATATGCTGGAATTCTTTTAGTATATGAGATATGCTTGCATATGTGTGATATGTTGAATTTGTTTTGGTATATGTTATTTGCCATGCAAATATATGCATATGTTTGATATGTTTTTGGTATATATACATGATATGTTCTATGTGATAAAGCATGATCATGTTATATTGTATTCAATTGTGTATCTGTGATATATATGTTGTTGAGGTTCATTTGTCAAAAATGTTTTGACAACAAGCACTTGATTGGTATGAGATTTCAATCAAGATGTTCATGGCAGTAAGTCGAAGAGTTCGACTAAGAAAAATCGAGTGTCGGTTTGTGTATCGAACGATTGTCGTTCTAGTACATCTAGGCCATGACCAACATCGATGTTGGCATGAGTTTAGCTTTGGCCGAACCTTCATAACATCGATGTTGTGTGACAAACATCGATGCTCAGATGAAGTGTAGCCTAGGCTGAATCTTCACAACATCGATGTTGTGTGACCAACATCGATGTTCTCATGCAAATACTCAACAACATCGATGTTAAGTGTTACAACATCGATGTTATTTGAGCTCGGCCAAATTGGTTTTGAAACGCCCGTGTCCCAATTTATTAATATAAGTTATAGATTAATTATAGATTGACCAAATTGCCCTTATCATTCCCGGGACACCCGTATCCCAAATCATCCATTAAAGAATGTATAGCATGTGAAGTGACCAAAATGCCCTTCTCCATGGGATACAATATCAACCACATAATCAATGAACAATTATACAACAAATTACACAACAACGAGTATGCAGCACAAGGCTATACATATGATAACATGTATGCAGTGAACTCTATGGATCCAACCCGAGGAGAGGAAAGCACCGCCACCTGCTGATATGCTCTTCTGATCATCGATCAGCTAACCTGTGTAAAACTGTGAGGGGGTGAGACCAACCACTGTCTCACCGCAAACAAATAAACCAACAATATACAATACAAATCAACTACAAGTACATCGGCATTAGGCAATAGCAAATACAGAGCACAAACAATTCACAATACACAACACCAGTCGTCACCAGACTTCAACCATCACTTATCATTACTTATTTTATTATCTTTGTTACTAAGTTTAATTATTTTATTAGGGCCCTCTACTGTGTGCGTCAAGCTCGGTCCCGTCTCATGAGACAACCAGGCATAAGCCCAAATAAACCAGGCACGAAGCCCAAACATATCCATAGAGAGAGAGAGAGAGACAGAGAGAAAGAGGGAGGTAGAAAGGGGGAGGTAGAAGGAGGGAGGTAGAACCGGTCATAACAGACCCATATGCTAAACCGCATATACCATGCTAAACCGCATGAAATCCCGAGGGGTATCACCTCTCGTTCGAACCAACCGGTCAACAGCCCCATAGTAGAATTATTATAGTATGTTATTCTCAATTATCCTTTAAAAGTTGTACCATACGTTATTGTCAAACAGGGTTGTGTGGATTTAACATCTTATTCTCAAATCCGGGCCTCCAGCCCACAGTACACCACACAAACCACACAAACCATATATCATGTTATTTAACACACAAAACAAGTCAAGCACGACAGGCATATTATATCACACTGGTACACAGTTCACATAATCATGCACACTGCATCAGAGGTATTATCAACATAATACACTTGCAGATAACAACATCAGCACATCAGACAAGCATGCATACAGCATTCAAGACCAACAATTAGTACCACTTTATATACCAAGACAATTAACCGAGCATTGTAGGCAGTAATGCATACAAAAGTTTATAAGTCCTCACCTGGGCCATGTCAATTGTCTCGGAATTGAAGCTCGTTCCGCCTCGACAATCCTATATTAATAACAAAATATAACCCCACATAAGGTCCACATAAAACTATGCTAAAAGCATGTCAATGTCGTGACTTTAACCCATATTTTCTTTTGTCCTTAAGTACGATTAAACAGGTCATAGGTCTTAGCTCGATAAATCCTATAACCTTAGCCCGAGACTAAAAGTTTGCTTAAGTTCAATTATTTATCTCGATTAACGGTTCACAGGGCCTAAAGCCCACATCAATAAAAGTTATTGGGCCTAAAGCCCATTTTAAATTATTTACTCTTTATTGGGACTATAGCCCGTATCTATAATAGTCCTTGGGCCTAAAGCCCATATATCTTAACATGGCATAACTTGGGTCTAGGCCTGGCCCATTCACTTAATCACATTAATCGAGCTCCCGAGCCCGACCTTTCCGGCCTAAAGATATTATGTGCATCGGATATATATTCCGGCCACGCGTCTCTCAACACGTCACACCCACTTTCCATTAAGTCATTTGAATTTAATACATTGATTACCCTCGTCTACCGTACATGATATGCTCGGAAACTAAAACATACACATCGTCCATGAGTTACCGTGTAAGGTCGGTCAAAATTATATTCTCGCTGGAGAAGAGGCTGTCTCGCCGGATTCCGGGCAGCCCTCGCCGGAAAATTCTGATCTCGCCGGAAAAAAACATCCGAGTCGTCGGGACAGTAACCCAAACACCGGAAACACCACAACAATCTGCTAAAAACCAATTGACTTCCAAACCATATACAACTTAATAATCATCGATTTTAATCAACACCACACACTGATCACTACATCGATTTAAGAAAAAAATTGGGGAAAGAATCCTTACTTAGAAATCGAGTCACACTGCCCAGACCCGAAAACAATTCGGATCCGTTGAGCAGCACACACCCGAGCCTCAAAACCTCTACCTAGGAACAAACCCGCACACACCAGCCTAACCCCCGGTCAACAACGACACTGCAACCCGTCAACACCCCACACTGCCGGAATCCACAAAACAACAAACCAAACCACCAATTCGCCTCTGCCCGACAACCACACATCCCCTGCAATCGTCAGCCATCAACAACGCAACACACACACTCACCGCCATGAACCACCAAGAAAAACACACAACGAACCCGCCATCGATATCAAGACAAGGTAGAAAGGAAGAAGAAGAGAAGAACGGATGGAGGCTTACCACGGCGGCAACGACCGAGTGCAGTCACCGAACCCGAGACCATAAACGAGCACAACCGAGAGGCAAAGACCCGATTAAAACCAGAACTCGGAAAACAAGAAAGAAAGAACGAAAAAGAGGGCGGCGGCTTACCGAACACTATGTGATGGTGGCGGCGGCTTGCACTCCTAGCAGCGAATTGAGACGAGCAACAGGTGGACGGCGGTGTGTCGTTGCAGTGGCGATTCAAGGAGCGGCGGCAGCGTAAAGGAAGAGGAAAAAGAAATGGTGTCGATATGTGGTGGGGAGAAGAGAAGAGAACCGGATCGGCCAAGATTGTGAGAGGAAAAGTAAAGAAAAAGAGAAGAGAAGTTGAGAAGGAGGGGGGAGCGGGGTGAGCCGTCGGGGAAGAGAGAAAAGAAAAGAAAAGAGAGGAGAGAGAGAAAGAGATGGATTATAAACCTAAGCTAACCCTAAAACCCAACCAGCTCTCGAAACAGCGTCGTTTTGGTCATCAAAACGACGTCGTTTCGCCCTCCTCAAGCTGCAGGTCAACGCGCCCTTCCCCCTTGGTCAAACGCAACCCTTTTATTCTTTACCATTCCCTGAAACTACGTAGTTTCGGACCAACTACATCAAGAATTGTGTTTCACTCCGAAACACAATAAAATTTCCAAGAACTCGATAGAAGTATTAATTCCAAATTAAAACTAAGATTCCCAAGGAAAATAAGTTACAAATATAAATTTCCTTAATCAAAAATCCCGAAATTCCTCGAGGGTAAAAATCGGAAATAAAATTTCAAAAGAAATCCGAAAATCCGTAGAAATTTAATACTGAGAATTCGGGGTGTTACAGTTCTACCCCACTTAACAAAATTTCATCCTCGAAATTTCAAAAGAAGTCAAGCAACCAAGTGCTTAACTGACACAAACAAGTGTCACCCATTTTCAAAATACAGTTGGCCAAAACCACCAAGTAGAACCATCATGTCCATCATTCACATTTCCAAGCAAGAACTCCGATGTACCAAATCAGTCATTGACTTTAGTCCAACATGATTAGTAAAGCATACGATCAAAGCAGTAACCCAATAGTTTTATCCAATCATCCTCACCATTGATAATACAAGAATCCATAAACAATTTCATTTATCATCACTCAACCAAATCTATTCAATCCTTTAATCCGTTAAGCATATCCTTAGATAACCGAACCCACAATTGTTACCTGAGTAACAAGATCATCACTCCCAATGTGAATTCCTCAAGACCAACACTCCATAACATATATTTCATGTTCTGAACCTCAAAATAATTCCTCTATCACACATCAATTCAGCCAAAATCGTATATATCCCGGATCATACCTTAGACTTTGGAAACCACTCATTACCAAAACTTCATAATCTAATTCTATACCACGGATTCCTTAAGACCCAAACATCCTTGCCTAACTCATACTTATAAGTCTATTGCCCAAGTTAATATGAACATCAAAGTTTCTTTAATGAAGAACTTAAAACACCACTGTATCTCTTGTCACACAATTACCTAACTAGCGATAAATTCTCAATTCCCGAGATCACCTCAAAATCAAACCTCAATATGAACATACCACCAGCATCCTCATTTAGCACATGAATTATAACCTCAACAAGGTTAAGTATCTCAAGTATCATCAAAAGATATTTCCTCAAACACAACATTAGATCAACCTCAATATAATTCAAGAAATCATCTCGAACTCCGAACTAGATTTAATCCATAAATTAATTCACAAGTGATTTCAAATCCTCGAGCTCAGCAAATAAGACCACAAACAACATGATCACCAAGAACACAAGAATTCAAATCCACAAGTATCATATAAGATCATCTCCTAACAGACTTAACACCCGAGCTCAGATCGATGGTTCTTGCCTGTATTGGCCAGTTCCACACAGACAGAAGACACAAGCAAAGAGTCAAGAGTCTACACCGACTCTGACAAAACAGTGGATATACCACAAAATAAACTTTGCTTACAGCCAAGCTGTAAAGATAAACATATCATTTCAACAACAATACCGGGTCACTCCGACCCTCAGCAGGTGTGTGTCCTCCACCGGATCCATAGTACGACTCACTATATGATTGCATTTGACAAACGCAACAACCGACTCAAATAGGAGCAGACTTATGCACATAAGTAAAAAACACGTATCCAAACATCCCCAAGGATCTACAGCCTGCTCCGCTACCAACTGAAACGCCCGTGTCCCAATTTATTAATATAAGTTATAGATTAATTATAGATTGACCAAATTGCCCTTATCATTCCCGGGACACCCGTATCCCAAATCATCCATTAAAGAATGTATAGCATGTGAAGTGACCAAAATGCCCTTCTCCACGGGATACAATATCAACCACATAATCAATGAACAATTGTACAACAAATTACACAACAACGAGTATGTAGCGGAAGACTATACATATGATAACATGTATTCAGTGAACTCTACGGATCCAACCCGAGAAGAGGAAAGCACCGCCACCTGCTGATATGCTCTTCTTATCATCGATCAACTAACCTGTGTAAAATTGTGAGGGGGTGAGACCAACCATTGTCTCACCGCAAACAAATAAACCAATAATATACAATACAAATCAACTACAAGTACACCGGCATTAGGCAATAGCAAATACAGAGCATAAACAATTCACAATACACAACACCAGTCGTCACCAGACTTCAACCATCACTTATCATTACTTATTTTGTTATCTTTGTTGTTAAGTTTAATTATTTTATTAGGGCCCTCTACTGTGTGCGTCGAGCTCGGTCACGTCTCATGAGACAACCAGGCATAAGCCCAAATAAACTAGGCACGAAGCCCAAACATATCCATAGAGAGAGAGAGAGAGACAGAGAGAAAGAGGGAGGTAGAAAGGGGGAGGTAGAAGGAGGGAGGTAGAAGGATGGAGGTAGAACCGGTCATAAGAGACCCAAATGCTAAACCGCATATACCATGCTAAACCGCATGAAATCCCGAGGGGTATCACTTCCCGCTCGAACCAACCGGTCAACAGCCCCAGAGTAGAATTATTATAGTATGTTATTCTCAACTATCCTTTAAGAGTTGTGCCATACGTTATTGTCAAACAGGGTTGTGTGGATTTAACATCTTATTCTCAAATCCGGGCCTCCAGCCCACAGTACACCACACAAACCACAAAAACCATATATCATGTTATTTAACACACAAAACAAGTCAAGCACGACAGACATATTATATCACACTGGTACACAGTTCACATAATCATGCACACTGCATCAGCGGTATTATCAACGTAATACACTTGCAGATAACAACATCAGCACATCAGACAAGCATGCATAAAGCATTCAAGACCAACAATTAATACCACTTTATATACCAAGACAATTAATCGAGCATTGTAGGCAGTAATGCATACAAAGGTTTATAAGTCCTCACCTGGGCCATATCAATTGTCTCGGAATTGAAGCTCGTTCCGCCTCGACAATCCTATATTAATAACAAAATATAACCCCACATAAGGTCCATATAAAACTATGCTAAAAGCATGTCAATGTCGTGACTTTAACCCATATTTTCTTTTGTCTTTAAGTCCGATTAAACAGGTCATAGGTCTTAGCTCGATAAATCATATAACCTTAGCCCGAGACTAAAAGTTCGCTTAAGTTCAATTATTTATCTCGATTAACGGTTCACAGGGCCTAAAGCCCACATCAATAAAAGTTATTGGGCCTAAAGCCCATTTTAAATTATTTACTCTTTATTGGGCCTATAGCCCGTATCTATAATAGTCCTTGGGCCTAAAGCCCATATATCTTAACATGGCATAACTTGGGTCTAGGCCCGGCCCATTCACTTAATCACATTAATCGAGCTCCCGAGCCCGACCTTTTCGGCCTAAAGATATTATGTGCGTCGGATATATATTCCGGCCACGCGTCTCTCAACACGTCACACCCACTTTCCATTAAGTCATTTGAATTTAATACAATGATTACCCCCGTCTACCGTACATGATATGCTCGGAAACAAAAATATACACATCGTCCATGAGTTACCGTGTAAGGTCGGTCAAAATTATAGTCTCGCTGGAGAAGAGGCTGTCTCGCTGGATTCCGGGCAGCCCTCGCCGGAAAATTCTGATCTCGCCGGAAAAAAACATCCGAGTCGTCGGGATAGTAACCCAAACACCGGAAACACCACAACAATCTGCTAAAAACCAATTGACATCCAAACCATATACAACTTAATAATCATCGACTTTAATCAACACCACACACTGATCACTACATCGATTTAAGAAAAAGAATTGGGGAAAGAATCCTTACTTTGAAATCGAGTCACACTGCCCAGACCCGAAAACAATTCGGATCCGTTGAGCAGCACACACCCGAGCCTCAAAACCTCTGCCTGTGAACAAACCCGCACACACCAGCCTAACCCCCGGTCAACAACGACACTGCAACCCGTCAACACCCCACACTGCCGGAATCCACAAAACAACAAACCAAACCACCAATTCGCCTCTGCCCGACAACCACACATCCCCTGCAACCGTCTGCCATCAACAACGCAACACACGCACTCACCGCCATGAACCACCAAGCAAAACACACAACGAACCCGCCATCGACATCAAGACAAGGTAGAGAGGAAGAAGAAGAGAAGAACGGATGGAGGCTTACCACGGCGGCAACGAGCGAGTGCAGTCACTGAACCCGAGACCACAAACGTGCACAACCGAGAGGCAAAGACCCGACTAAAACCAGAACTCGGAAAACAAGAAAGAAAGAACGAAAAAGAGGGCTGCGGCTTACCGAACACAATGTGACGGTGGCGGCGGCTTGCACTCCTTGCCTCGACCTGACAGCAGCGAATTGAGACGAGCAATAGGTGGACGGCGGTGTGTCGTTGCAGTGGCGATACAAGGAGCAGCGACAGCGTAAAGGAAGAGGAAAAAGAAATGGTGTCGATATGTGGTGGGGAGAAGAGAAGAGAACCGGATCGGTCAAGATTGTGAGAGGAAAAGTAAAAAAAAAGAGAAGAGAAGTTGAGAAGGAGGGGGGAGCGGGGTGAGCCGTCGGGGAAGAGAGAAAAGAAAAGAAAAGAGAGGAGAGAGAGAGAAAGAGATGGATTATAAACCTAAGCTAACCCTAAAGCCCAACCAGCTCTCGAAACAGCGTCGTTTTGGTCATCAAAACGACGTCGTTTCGCCCTCCTCAAGCCGCAGGTCAACGCGCCCTTCCCCCTTGGTCAAAAGTAACCCTTTTATTCTTTACCATTGCCTGAAACTACGTAGTTTCGGACCAACTACATCAAGAATTGTGTTTCACTCCGAAACACAATAAAATTCTCAAGAACTCGATAGAAGTATTAATTCCAAATTAAAACTAAGATTCCCAAGGAAAATAAGTTACAAATATAAATTTCCTTAATCAAAAATCCCGGAATTCCTCGAGGGTAAAAATCGGAAATAAAATTTCAAAAAAAATCCGAAAATCCGTAGAAATTAAATACTGAGAATTCGGGGCGTTACAGGTTTGAAGTTCCAGAATTCACATAACATCGATGTTCAAGTTCCAACATCGATGTTATTGAGTTCCAGAAGTTCAAACATCAATGTTTGATGGACAACATTGATGTTTTGAGGGTTCGGCAACCTCCAACATTGATGTTTGAGTGTCATCATCGATGTTGTGCAGATTCGCAAACTCCAAACATCGATGTTGAAGGGTTCAACATCGATGTTGTGGAACCCAGTAAATTCAACTGCGAATTCGGGGCAGAAGAAGGCCAAATTGGTGTCTGGCTTGAACAGCAAAGTTGTAGCCCTACTTATTAGCTTTCCAAGGAAACCAAGTTTGCACAAATCCGAGCTCTACAGCTCTGGATATGGCCGAAATACTTAGTGCTGCCAAGTAGTTGGGAGAATCAGATTCTCAAAACATCGATGTTCAAGTTAGACATCGATGTTCACATGTATTTTTGGTTTTCAAATTGACGTAACATCAGCGTATGATTTGTTGATTATATGCATGTGATGTATGAACATATGTTGATAAAATATTAAATTCTTAGTTGCCTTCCATGATAAGCACTCATCATGACTAAGATCAACAATTGGTAGGTTTTGCCAAAGCAAGGTGCCAATGTTTATCCTAGTAAGGTACGAGTGGATAATTGTAATATCTCGATTGCTTATTGCTGGTTTGGACTTAACTAAGTCATCTTAATAGGATTAAGGGCTTAGAGGCAAGGGTTGAGTAATGTCTATGAGATAGAAATGGACAAAGTGTTGTTCACTCAACTATCCAAGAGTTACATGAGATGTAATTGACAAGAGTTGTCTACCTAAATAGCTATGATGTAGGTGATCAGCCAAAGCTGACTTATATTGTAGTGAAATATGGATCTTGGCCTACTTGTTGTCATTCTTTTGATTCATAGTAAGAGTATCATTTAATAGAATTCCTTGTTAAATGATTTTGTATACATGACTATTATTTGTGTGAGTTGATCATTGTTGCACGAGTCAAGCACGTTTAACTTTGGAGTTTTTCTGGAATGAGCACCGAAAAGGTAGGTGCACCTTGTTGATATAGTTAGTACCCATCAAACCGTGCCCTGTGGAAGACGTTCAAGATACAACGGTTGATATCAACCAAGAATTACCTAGAGCATGGAGAGAGTCCAAAGATCATCCTCTTGACACGGTAATAGGTGATATCAACCGCGGGGTAAGTACTCGAAATTCACTTAGAGATAACATAGGGCACATTGCATTTGTTTCACAAATTGAGCCTAAAACTATTTCAGAAGCAATTAATGATGAACATTGGACATTGGCTATGCAAGAAGAGCTGAATCAATTCAAACGTAATGATGTTTGGGAATTGGTTCCGAGGCCCATTGATCATACTATAATTGGCACAAAATGGGTGTTTAGAAACAAACTAGATGAAAGTGGCACAATAACAAGAAACAAAGCTAGGTTAGTAGCTAAAGGATATAATCAAGAAGAAGGAATAGATTTTGAGGAAACATATGCACCCGTTGCACGACTAGAAGCCATTCGTCTCTTGCTTGCATTTGCATCATCTATGAACTTCAAATTATATCAAATGGATGTTAAAAGTGCATTTCTAAATGGTTTTATTCAAGAAGAAGTATATGTTGCTCAACCTCCTGGTTTTGAAGATCATGCATTTCCCGAACATGTTTTTAAACTTAAGAAAGCTCTTTACGGTCTCAAACAAGCTCCAAGAGCTTGGTATGAACGTTTGAGTAAATTTCTTTTGGATAACGGGTTCAATAGAGGCAAGGTTGACACTACCTTATTCATAAAGAACAAAAACCATAACATCCTTTTGGTTCAAATTTATGTAGATGATATCATTTTTGGTGCCACTAATGAGTCTTTGTGCAAGGAATTTTCCACCATGATGACCAATGAGTTTGAGATGTCCATGATGGGTGAGTTGACATTCTTCCTCGGTTTACAAGTCAAACAAATGAAGGAAGGAACATTCATCTCCCAATCCAAGTATTGCAAGGAGCTGCTCAAGCGCTTTGAAATGGACAATTCCAAGCAAATGGCCACACCAATGAGCACTTCCATTCATTTGGACAAAGATGAGAAAGGTATTGAAGTTGACATTAAGAAATATCGAGGTATGATCGGTTCACTTCTTTACCTTACGGCAAGTAGGCCGGATATCATGTTTAGTGTGTGCTTGTGTGCAAGGTTTCAATCTTGTCCTAGAGAGTCCCATCTCAAGGCTATAAAACGAATCATGAAATACCTTGTAGGCACAATAAATGTTGGATTGTGGTATCCTAAAGGCTCTAGTCATCACCTTGTAGGTTATTCCGATTCTGATTTTGCCGGTTGCAAATTAGATCGTAAAAGCACTAGTGGAACATGTCATTTGCTAGGTAGCTCATTAGTCTCCTGGTTTAGCAAGAAACAAGCTAGTGTTGCATTGTCTACCACCGAGGCGGAATACATTGCCGCTGGAAGTTGTTGTGCACAAATTCTTTGGATGAAACAACAACTAAAGGATTATGGTCTAAATCTTAGTCAAGTACCTCTTAGATGTGATAACACAAGTGCCATATGCTTGACTAAGAATCCCATTCTTCATTCAAGAACTAAACACATAGACATTAGGCATCACTTCATTAGGGATCATGTGTCTAAAGGAGATGTAGCTATTGAGTTTGTTGAAACTAAATTTCAACTAGCTGACATTTTCACAAAGCCTTTAGACAAAGAGTCATACTTTCGCATACGAACCGAACTTGGCATCCTTGACTCTACTTTGATGTAATTCTTGCATTTCTAGATTCCTTTGAACATTACTGACTTGGGCGTCGGAGAGTCCCCTAATTTGTTTTGCAGGTACTCCCCTCACCAAAGCACCTAGACAGGGGGAACATGCCGTGGCAATAAGAAGATTAAGGGTTTTACCATTGTTCCTTTCAGCACATATAGGAGTGTATAGGTGTAGCTAATATGTTTCAAAAGCTCCACTTATTTCTTACATAAGCACTTCCCAACCTCTTCTCATCGCCATTTCTTTTTGCTAATGCCAAAAGGGGGAAGATAGGAAGAAGTATATGCAACAAGATAGGGGGAATCATACTTTGTAAAACATAGGGGGAATCATCCTTGTGTTATAAACATTAGCATATACTTCTAGATGTTTGTCATTATCAAAAAGGGGGAAATTGTTAGAACCTATGTCTTCATGGTTCACTTATTACAGGTTTTGATAAATGACAAACCAAGATCATAACCAAGATGAAGCAAAAAGAAATCAAGCAAACAAGTACTCAACCAAAGTGATCAAGAATTCAAGTGAAGATATGATCAAGAGTTGAAGTGCAAAGAAGAGCAAGAGAAGTTAGGACCCATTTGTACAAGGTAAAACACTCAACTTCTCTTAGGCATTGGCTCAAACAAAACACATTTCAATCATACAATTCATTAGCATGATTTCAAACATAAAGATGTGTTTTTAGTCCAAAACATCGATGTTCTGAAAGCAAACATCGATGTTCTGTTTTTCAAGTTTTTCAAAATATTGGCAGTAGCTCTAAAACATCGATGTTGGATTATAAAACATCGATGTTCTTGTGACCGTTGGTCAAAACATCGATGTTTCCAATCCAACATCGATGTTCATGAAAACTTGTCTTAGAAATAGAATTTTGCCGAAGCCAAAAAACATCGATGTTGGCTAATCAAACATCGATGTTTCACAAAACATCGATGTTTCATTTTCCAACATCGATGTTCTTGCATAAACCTTTTTCAAAAGAATTTTGCCGAACCAAAATAACATCGATGTTTGGATTCAGAACATCGATGTTTTAGTTACCGTTAGCCCAAAATTCAAATTTTATGGGCAAAACATCGATGTTCTACTTTAAAACATCGATGTTTAAGGCATGGTCCAGACAACTTTTCAGCACCCACTAAGCTTTGCTTAAAGGTGTTTTTCTTGGGTGGATTTCAAACGGCTCCATGACTTTTCAGAGCTATATATTGAGCATTTTTAGCTGTGTTTATCAACCAATCAACTCTCTATTTCATTCATCATTCATTGCAAAACATTCAATCAAGTTTAAGAGCCAATTCCTTTGAGATTATTGAGAGTTGCCTTATTAGTGCTTAATTGTAACTCATACCTACTCTTGAGAGAGCTTTTGTTTGAGTAATCTTCATAGTGTTGTTCATACACTGAAAGGGAGGTTTGTTCCCTTGTAGCTACTCATAGGAAGAGTGATTTTCTTTCCTTGAGAGAAGTCTTGAAGTGAGGTATCTTCAAGCAAGTGTGTAGGATTCTTGTGATTAGAATTCCTAGGCTGTAAACGGTTTGTTAAGCACCCGGAAGCTTAACGGTAGATAGTGAACTCTTCAAGTGTATCTTGAAGGACTGGATTAGCCACAAATTAGTTGTGTGTGAACCAGTATAAAAATCTCTTGTGTCCTTCTATTTTTCAATTCCGCACTTCATTTCCTGCAAAGTTTTTAATTTTCGGTCATAAGCTATTCACCCCCCCTCTAGCTTAAGTCTATTGTTCCTAACACAAGACCGAAAAGACTCAAATAAAATCCAATTATCCAATTTTATCTTTTCCGGGCCCTGTCACGGATAAGCTAGGGTCGTACCAGGTTATCAACCTGTTCCTGGTGCCAGATCAAAAAGAACCCAGGATCAACATCCCAATAACAAACTCAGGGATCAACATCCCAAACAAACCGGCATCAACATGCCCATCACAAGTAACCCAGATCATTGCACCACAAAACGGTCTCAAACCATCCGGTCGTACCTCTACTTACCACGTGACAATTTTATTATCATCATCAAAATCAAATCACAGGGATCGACATCCCTAACTAAAATACCGGGATAGACATCCCATCCAAAAATCAAGGATCGACATCCTTGTCACAATTTATTATTAATTCATTATACTTTTTCCAAAAGACACAGAAAATCAACACGGGAATAAATATCCCAAAAACCAACATGGGATAAACATCCCGGCCACAATCAAGACAACGGGATAAACATCCCGAAACATAACACAACAAATGCAACATCCAACAGTGCAAAACCAACAAACACAACTACTGAGTAATATAGGCACATATTGAAGGAAATCCATCCTCACCTTGGCCGATTACTCAACTTCGGAAACAATGACCGGTCCGACGCCGGCTCCTCGGGAAACTGCCCGATATCCAAACCTATACCACAAAACAATATATACACATAAATGCACATAATCAGTATACTATGATGCCAATACTGCGAATTAACCCCATCCCGGTTCTTATCCTTTATTATTATCTTTTACCGAAAATATTTAACCGTACGTATTTCCGAACATAATTTCGGTATCATACTTTAATTAAAATTCTTTTCAAAATATATTTTGACAAAGTTATTATATTTTCCAAAATTATAACCACCATAATTTTTGCAGAAAAATAATAACCTAATTATAATTTCCAAAAAACATTTATATAGTATTTATCTTTTTCTCAATATATAATAATATTTCCAACACAAAATTATAATTACCCTTAATTTACAAAGTACATATATATATAATTTCCACAACCACAATTTCCAGAGAAAATAATACATATATTAAATTTCCAGAAATTATTTTTTTGGCATTTATATTTTTTTCAAATAACACTAGTTTTTTTCCAAAACATAACTTAATTATTTATCAAAGTATATATATTTATATTTTCCTAAAAATACCATAATTAAACTGTCCATAATTTTCTCAAAATAAATATATAATAATTTTTTTCCGAAATTATATACCATATTATAAATAAATATATATATATATATAAATATTTATTATTTCTCTTTTTTTTTTTAACTGGACTGGGCCATGAACAGTAAGCCCATGCCCAGCCCAGAACAGCCCAACAGTGAGCCCAACAGACCAGGCCCGCAAAGCAGCCTGTCAGCAGGGTCCAACCCGAGTCCCACCCGTTGTGAGTCGGGTACTCACCTGGCGGATACGGGTCGTGGTGCCGGGTAGGAGGCTGGCGGCACGGCGAGCGGCAGGTACGGGCGAGGACGAGCGCGACAGGAGGACTAGCGGCGACTGCGCGGTGCGACTGCTGGGTTGGTGACGCGGCGGTGGTGGCTCGTGCGACGCGAGCAAAGGGAAGGCGGATCCGCGGGTCAACACCTCCAGCAGGAGCGTCCGGCGGCAGATGGCGACGGGGTCAGCGGCGGTCGATAGGCGACGGCATGAGGAAGACCAAGGTGGCAGCGGTGTGACGAGACTCGACCCAGAGCTCTCCGACGTGTACAGTATCGCTCGGGGGAAGGTGGTGCACTGTGCATCCTTTCCGATTTTCCTGTAACGCCCCGAATTTTCATAATTTGATTTTTCGGAATTTTCGAAAATTTTATTCCAATTTTACCCTTGAGGTATTTTCGAGTTTTGGTCGAGGAAATTGTTTACAATGCCTTGGAAACGTCAATTTTAAGTTGGTATTGTTCATGGTTCGGGTCCCGCGGAAAGCGGATTCGAAATCGGGGTGAAACGCGGAGTTTAATATGGGTTCCATCGAAACTACGTCGTTTTGGAAAAAAAAAAAGGGACAATGTTGACTAGGGCGGGTTGACCGCGCCCCAGTCCAAAACGACGTCGTTTTGAACTGGGGCCGGCTCACCCTAAAAACCCTTCCCTTTTCTCTTTTCTCCTCGTTCCTCCTATTTCTCTTATTCTCTTCTTTTCACCTGACGGCCGCCGCCGCCATCTCCCCATCTTCCCTTCTTCTTCCTTCTCTCTTCTTCCCTCTCTCCCTCCCTCTTCTCTTCCCCTCTCCTGTAACCATTCCAACGAAAGCTTCCTTCTCCCTCTCGTCCTCCCGTCGTCACAACATCTTCTCTTCATCTTCACTTCCTCCCCGCGGCCACCATCTACTGCAGAGGGGGATCGAGACGCGGGCCGGCCGAGCAAGACCGACGAGAAACCGCCGGTTGTGGTGCTGCCTTCGTCGCCTCTGGTGAGCCGTTGCACTTTCCTTCTTCTTTTGTTTTCTTTTCTTTTCGTTTGGTCGGGTGTGGTGCTTCTCGTTTTGGGTGTTAACCAATTTGCGGTTTTGTGGCTTTTGGTGGATGTCGTGGACGGGTATGGCGGTGTTGGTTTGGCCGTGTGGGTGGTCTCGGCAGTAGCTTGTGTGGTGAACGGTGGGGGCTGAATTTGTGTTTGGTGGCCGGTATTGATGGGGCTTGGCGTGGCGTTGCTGCTCGTGTTTGTTCAGCAGTGGGTGCGTGAGTTGCTCGCCGGCGTTGGCGTGGCTGCAGGTGTGTGCTCCGGCAGGGAGGTGCCGGGTGTGTGTGTGTGTTTTCCGTCGGCAGAGAGGATCTGTTTTCCCGGTGAGTGTGCTTGCAGTTTCCTCTCTTCTTCAATTCGTTTGCTGTCGGATTTGCGTATTATTGTTGTTGCGAAATTGTATTAGATGGTTGTTTGGGATTGTGGCAGATTCGTTGGGGGTTGTTATTGGGCTTCTTGTGATTTTCCGGCGAGGTCACCGGAATCCGGCGAAGGCTCGGGAATTTTCCGGCGACGGCTCGGGTCGTTATTTCGGCACTTAACGGTATTGCTTGGTTGTATAATTTGTGTTCAATTATGGCATGTAATAAAAATTCGGAATTGGGTTATGTAATTAATCGTGTATAGTGGAAACCGAGACGGGTAGAACCTTAGGCCGGTAAATACCGACACGGGTAGAACCTTAGGCCGGGAATTCATAAACAACATAATGAGTGGGCCATAGGCTCGGGAAGTTGTCATTGGGCTTAGATTGTTAGGCCGGAAAGGCTGGGCTCGGGTTCACTAGGTGATTTGGAGGATGGGCCGGGCTTAGGCCCAATTAACGTCATATTAATTCTATATGGGCTTTAGGGCCTAACGACTAATGAAGTGGGCTTTAGGCCCAATGGCTTGTAATTGAGATGGGCTTTAGGCCCAACAGAATGTAATTAATTTAAATGGGTTTTAGGCCCAATGGTTTTGGGGAATGTGCTTTAGGCCCAATAAATGGACATTATTTTAAGATGGGCTTCAGGCCCAAAGGGTTCTTATGATGTGGGCCTTAGGCCCAGGTATAATTGGATCTGAATTTTGGGTTTAGACCTGGGTTTCTTAGTAACGGGCTTAGTGTACGATTAAAGCTTAAGACGATGACATTGGCATGTATTTGATTTGATTTCCGTGAATAAATATCTTACATGGTATATATGTTCATAGTAGGTTATGGACATGAGGTTGTTGAGGCGGAACTAGGCTTCAGGTTCCGAGACAATTAATATGGCCAAGGTGAGGACTTATAAACCTTTGTATGCATTACTGCCTACAATGCTCGGTTAACTGTCTTGTTATATATAAAGTGGTATTAATTGTTGGTCTCGAATGTTGTATGCGTGCTTGTTTGATGTGCTGACATGGCTATCTGCAAGTGTACTGTGTTGGGGATATCTCTGATGTTGTATGCATGGTTTGTGAACTGTGTACCAGTGTGATATATTATGCCTGTCGTGCATGAGTTGTTTTGTGTGTTAAATAACGTGATATATGGTTTTGTGGTTTGTGTGGTGGATTGTGGGTTGGAGGCCCGGACTTGAGTTTAAGTTGTTAAATCCACGCAACCCTGATTGAAATAACGTATGGTACAACTCTTAAGGAATAAATGTGAATAACGAATTATAATTAAGTCTACTGTGGGGCTGTTGACCGGTTGGTTCGAGCGGGAAGTAATACCCCTCGGGATGGCATGCGGGTTAGCATGTGGGCCTGTGATGGCCGGTTCTACCTCCCTCCTTCTACCTCCCCCTTTCTACCTCCAATTGGTTTATTTGTCTGCGGTGAGACAGTGGTTGGTCTCACCCCCTCACAGTTTTACACAGGTTAGCTGATCGTTGATCAGAGGTGCATATCAGCAGGTGGCGGTGCTTTCCTCTCCTCGGGTCGGATCCATAGAGTTCACTGCATACTTGTTATCATTTGTATAGTCTTCCGCTGCATACTCGTTGCTGTGTGAATTGTTGTATAATTGTTCATTGATTATTCTGTTGATGTTGTATCCCGGGTAGAAGGGCATTTTAGTCTCTTCACATGTTATACAATCTTTAATGGATGGTTTGGGATACGGGTGTCCTGGGAATGATAAGGGCCATTTGGTCAAACTATTATTAATTTATAACTTATATTAATAAATTGGGACACGGGCGTTTCATTTCCTTTCTTTCTTTTATTTCATTTTCTTTATTTCTTTTCTCTTCTTTTTTTCTCTCATTTTCTTTTCTTTTATCTATTTTTTGATTGGTGTTTTTTTTTTCATTTCTTCTTCTTTTTTCTTTTTTTTTTTCAGATTTTTCTTCTCTTTTCTTTTTTTTTCCTTTTTTTTTCCTTTTCCTCTCTTTTTTCTTTTTCCTCTCCTTTTCTCTCTTTTTTTTCTCTTCTTCTTCCTTTCTTCTGGTTCTTCACCGGTTTCCCCACTTATAAACTTTTTTTTTACTATTTAACATGTGATAACAATAATGCAGGCGGGTCCGATTTGGACCAGAAAATAACTGATACCCCTTTAGTTATTTTCAGGTGTGATTTTTCTGAGAATTCCGGGACCCGAAAAATACCAACTTAGGCCCAAAAAATCCACGGAAAAATCACGAGTGCGGGAAAACTCTCAGTTTCGAAAAACGACTCCCGATTTACCTTGAATTAATTACCCAAGATTAATTGAACAGTAAATCACGGTAAAAGGGCTTTTACAGTCCCGGTAAAAATCAAAAATTTTCCCGGGCTGTTACATGTAATCTGGATCTTGTGGTTACTCCTCTTCTAGAATCACCTAATATGGCCTCAGTTGAATGTCCTCTAGGTGCTTGAACATCTGAGTTTCTCGGCAGTCAGTTTGATCCAGATTCCAGAACATTTGGCTGCACATCATTATTTTGAACATTTGGCTCGGGAGAAGCCAAATGTTGCTGAACCGCAATTGGAACAGGCAGTTGCTCATCTTTTGCCTCGTCAATGACCTGTGGCTGATTCTCTAGGGTATACTCAATTTCTGTATCATCACTAAAATCATTCAAGTTAAACTCATCAAACACCACATACATAGACTCTTAAACAAGCATGGTTCTTTTGTTATATTCCCTTATAAGCTTTACTGCTCAATGAATAACCAAGGAATATACCATCATCAGACTTAGCCTGAAACTTATCAAGATTATCTTTAGTATTCAGGATGTAACACCTGGAGCCAAATGTGCGAAAATATGCAATATTTGGCTTTCTATCGTGCCAAATCTCATAAGGTCTCTTTTCAATTAATGGACGCAAAGAGACTCTATTTAAGACATAGCATGTTGTGTTCACACCCTCAGCCCAGAAATAGGCAGGTAACATATACTCATTAAGCATAGTTCTAGCCATTTCTTGCCAGGTTCGATTCTTTCTTTCCACAACCCCATTTTGTTGAGGTGTTCTAGGAGTCGAAAATGTGTGTTCAATGCCATTTTGTTGACAGAATTGATTGAAGGTGGAATTATCAAATTCTCCTCCATGATCACTTCTGATTTTAAGTATTTTATACCCATTTTCATTTTGCAGCTTCCTAGCTAATGATCCAAATTCTTGACATGCATGATCTTTTTGTGAAAGAAATAAAACCCATGTGAATCTAGAATAATCATCAACTATGACAAATGCATACTTTTTACCACCAAGACTTACAGTTCTCATTGGACTAAAATGATCAATATGTAAGAGTTCAAGAGGTCCAGAAGTTGATACCACATGTTTTGGCTTAAAAGAACTTTCGATTTGTTTACCGAGCTGACATGCACGACATTTGGTTTCTGCCTCGAACTTCAGTTTTGGCAGACCATCGACCAAATCTTTCTTTGACAGATTTGAGATAAGTTCAAGAATTGCAAGCCCTAGCCTCCTATGCCATAGAGTTGCAGTATCTGTTCTTGCACTAAAATACTTGATCTTAGGGTTAGTACCATCATTTAAACATATATAGTATAGATTACCAATCCTTTTTCCAACAAATAAGATATTCTCATCATAAACTCTACTCACAAGGTATCTATACGATTCAAAAGTAACTCTGAATCCTTTCTCACAATGCTGACTGATACTAAGCAAGTTGTACTTAAGATTATCAACAAGTAACATATGCTCAATAGTTGAATTAGTGCCAATCTTACCAATACCAAGGATTTTTCCTTTAGAACTATCACCAAATGTAACATTACCTCGGTGTTTTGAGAGAAGGGATGTAAATTTTAATGGTCGCCTGTCATATACCTTGAACAACTACTATCCAAAACCCATTCATCCCTTGCATCCTGTCAAATGATAAAGTTTTAGGTACCCAAACTAACTTGGGTCCATCAGGGTTAGATTTGGCTCCTTTCGGAACCCAAATATATTTAACATGATTGTTTCTCTTCCTATGAAAGCATGATCTGATCATATGACCAATATTTCCACAGTAATAGCATGTGATATCAGGTCTATGTGAGTGCTCATGATGTCCCTCCCAAGGATATTCACGATATCTAGGTCTATATTGTGATCTAGATTCAGCCTTGACAAATTTAACTGGCAAATTTGGCTTGTTAAAAGCCATATGTGTAGTGCCTATTCCACTTTAATCTAGTGAATGCCTTTGTTGTCCTAGCAGCAAATTCAGGCTATCTCTTCCACTAGTGAACTTCTCTAAGGAACATTTTAGATCCTCTACTTCAGCTTTTAGAGCATCATTCTTTTGAATCATCAATTAACACTTGCTCAAATTACTAGTTAGCTTTTTCTCAAGGTCATTATATGCATTTTGAGTAGCAAGTTTCTCTTTCTTTAATGACTCACAAATAGACAAACTTTCAGCATGTGCACGCTCAAGAGTTTCACATGCAGTTTTGTGAGATGCATGATCAAATTCAAGCAGATCAATACGTTTCTTATATGAAGCATTCTTCTTAAGTGCTTGCTCATACTTATCATGCAATTCTTCAAATGCATCTTGAAGCTCATCAAAAGTATAGTCAAGAGAATCATTTACCTCATCATCTTCTCGAGCCATAAGCATAGATTTACTGCTTCATCAGAATTAGAGTCACTTGATGAATCCAAATCATCCCATGCCAATATAGCCTTCTTTCCTTTGTTTCTAGGGAAATCAGATTTGGCTTTTTGGTGTAGACATTCCGACTTGATATGGCCCGCACGGTTGCAGCCAAAACACACCAGTGAGTCTTTCTTTTGTTCACTTGATTTTGCACATTGGAAGCTCTTTCCTTTCATTTGCTTCCTCTTTTGAAGAAATTTGACAAACTTCCTGGTGATCAGTGCCATATCCACATCATTGTACTCATCACTAGACTCTTGGTCCGCCTTAAGAGCCAAATCTTTCTTTTTTGGTTCTTTTGGTTCCAGCTTAGAGCCTTGAATAACAAGCTTGCCAATGAGCTCATCATAGGTGAGAACATTCAGATTCAGAGCTTTTTCAATAGCTGTGACCTTTGGCTCCCACTCCTTAGGTAGAGATCTAAGGATCTTTGCAACTTTGTCTCAATGAGTGATGGGTCTACCAAGTGGGGCTAAACCATTGCAAAGAATGGTGAAGCGTGTATCCATTTCTTGCACAGTTTCTCCAGCAGCCATTTGGAAGAGCTCATATTCCCTCATTAGACAATTGAGCCGAGACTCCTTTACTTGGTTAGTTACTTCATGTGTGGCACAAAGAAGCCTCCAGATTTCATAGGTTGTGCCACAAGAACTCACCCTTTGAAATTTACTTTCGCTTATACCACATAGGAGTATATTTTTAGCTTGTGCATCTAGCTTAGCTCTCCTTAGCTCATCCTCAGACCAGAATTGCATATCTCTTTGAGGTCTGGCATAGGGACATTGAACAATATTCCACATCTCAAGATCTTTTCCTTCAAGAAAGATCTTCATTCTAAACTTCCAATAGTCAAAGTTCACTCCATCAATGTATGGAGCTTTATTGACACTTATACCTTCATAAGCCATGATCTTTTTCTCTGGAGATTAATCCACTAGAATGAGAACACAGCTCTGCTACCAATTCTTGGCCCAGAAAAGTCTAAGAAGGGGAGTTTGAATTAGCTTTTCTACTTTTTTGGGTTTTCTGTTATTTGGCTCGACACAGAAGTCAAATGTGAAACTTAAATGAAATGTGAAATATAAAGGCAGGAAAGCAAAGGACATAAGCAATTTATAGTGGTTCCCCACTCAGGAGTACATCCACTACCCAAAGGTCCCCCCTTTAGGATTTCTAAACTATCCATTAATTTGGCTTTTACAGGCGAGCCAAATAACCTATGGTACACAAGTTTTTGGGGGCTGAACTTGCTAAACCTAACCCAAAGCTGAACCTAGCTTTACTACCCAGCAAGATTATCCCCTAATCCTGCTGATTACAATCTTTCCCAAGGCAAAGCTTCAAGAGTGACTCACCCAAGAAGTTACACGAATTAAGCACAAAGAATAACTCTCAAGGTAAGCTCTTTTCTCAACTTAGAATCTCTTGAATGGCTAGGCTAATTTGCTGTGAGGCTTCAATCCTCTATTTATAGATTCTAAGGATGGGGAGGAGTGTTCTTCCAACGGCTAGATTGCTTCCAGGTGGCGCACAAGTTGACTTCTTTCTTCATTTAAGAACTGTCAACTTTTGGTTGTTGGCTGAACCATAACTAGTAATTATTTGGGCAGAAATTGTTCTTCAATCTTCAAAAAGTTTCTCCAAAAAATAGAAATGAGGACCACCAGCTCGTTGATGGCATGAAAGAGGATGTAAGGACCATTTTTCTGACCTTTAGTTGACTCTTGGAGACCAAGTAAATCCGTTGTTTTAATTGCACAAAAGTCAACTATTTTTCGGGAGCACTTCTCCAACTGCCCAGACAGTAATGTTTTGGTTCGACGGAAAAGCCACGCTGAAGCCAAATCTTCATGGTATTTGGTTTCTACCAGAAACCAAATTTTCTGCAAATGCTTAAAACACACAAGGGCTTTCCATACTGTTTGTTAATCATCAAAATAATATTATACCCGTTGAATAATCATCAGAAATATACTAAACAAGATTAGTCTTAATTAATTACTTAATTAAGTACTTAACACATGTTTAGGCTAATAGCATTTACCTATGAGATAATGAATTAGATATGTTAAAAAAAGGGTAAATCGCATATATAGGGTCCGTACTTTTTCAAAAGTATCGTTTCGGGGTCTTTACTATTTTTTATCCCTTTTACGGGTCTATACTCTTATTTTTCGTCTCTTTTATGGGTCTCGGGCAGCCCCGCTAATGACGTGGACTGCCCGAAACACCTAAAAGGAACGAAAAATAAGAGTACAGACCCCTAAAAGGGACAAGAAATGGTACAGACTCCCAAACAATACTTTTGAAATAGTACGGACCCTATAACTTCTCTTCTAGAACTAATAACTCATTATGGCCATTTTCTTGTTCTCAATCGTTTCCCCTAGGGGCTAGTACATCAATTTTTTGCTATTTTTAAAAATTTTGAGATAAGAGTGGAGACTGATACTATCCTTTATAGTATGTTAAAATAAGAACGAGGAAAAAAAATTGAACCAAAATGAGTTCCGGATGAGAAGTTATGGCCATTTTCGAATTTACGACACGAGTTTTATACGAATTTTTCAAATTTAGAGCTAAGTGCTTAGACCATGTTAAAATAAGAATGCAGAAAAAAATTGAACCAAAATAAGTTCCGAACAAGAAGTTATGGCCATTTTCGACTTTACGGTAGTTTCCCTAGAGGTTAGTATGCGAATTTTTTTCCGAGTAATTCGCATATATAGGGTCCGTACTATTTCAAAAGTATTGTTTGGGGGTCTGTACTATTTCTTGTGTAAGTATGCGGGCATGCAAACTTGACAATCAAGTGCAGCGGAAAGATCCGGAAACCTTGAAGGATCCAAGTGAAGCAACCAAACCGAACAACAAAATCGATCATACCTGAAACGGTTAGGATCTTTCACCCAACTGAAGAACCGAATCAGCTAGAGCCGGAAGAATATCCTGCTCCTCTATGGTATTCACACGAACCGTGATGACTAGCCGGAAAGCGTCACACGATCTCCAACCCGAGCTCTCCCGAGACGCGGTGCTAGCTGCGGAATTCGGGAGCTTGAACTTGTGGTGTTTTGGTGTTCTTCGTTCTTTCTCAAAGAAGAAGAAGAGAGTGTGTGTCTATAAACTCAAGTCTTACTCAAGTTTTCTAGTGTGTGGCATGGTGTTAAGCTAAAGCTCTCAAGTCTGAAAAACTGATCACTTCACACTTTATCACACTAACACACAATGTATTAGTTAATTAGACTAATGGCCAACACTATGGCCCAAAGATAGCATGATAATGACACTCACCATCTTTTGTCTCCCACTAATGCATTATCACACATCAACACAACACAGCACTAAACCTTGTTCAATAATTCAGATAATTAGTGAACCAAAACGACCCTGGTTCAACCACGGTCCAACCACAAACCGGTCCAACCATGGTTCAACCACCTGCTCGAATCAACGGTTCTATGTGTGTGACCCTGTAGGCACTTGTAACGTTCGGCAATAATTGTAAATTCTCATTTTATAATTATAAGCAAAGAGCGGCGTCTAGCAACACATCATTGCTACCCGAATGACAAGATCAGTACTGATTCTATATGCCTCGGAACATGTCATCGTCCCTTCATCCCATTATCAAGATTAAACACGAGACATGGAATATGTCAATCTCGCATATGTTCAATCTTGGTTCTTGATCCTCGAGTTAACCGCGTAAAATGGATACCTATGATATCACCATATCATAATCCGAGCATGGCCATGCATTTACGGTTCAACTCTATCAAGAAACCATCCGATAATATACCCGTTATATGGGTTGGACGAATCCCCACTGGATCATACAAAACCCACTGCACATTTATCATATACCCAATGATTACACTGAGGTCTACTCATTTACGAAATAGCCAAGAGTAATATCAAAGTATACGACTCATATGTTGGGAACCTTGATGATCTCAGGTCTAAGGACAAACATATAAAAACCGCTATTGACAAACATATAACGTTCCATGTAGCGTTCTTATGTGGGTCGGTCCAGTCCACAAGTTCTCTAACTTGTACCCGAACGTAGAATTCATATCACATATAAATTCTCAACATACGCTAGTCTTAATTTATTATTACAACCCATCCATAATAATAATCGACTAGGGACATTTTAAGAATACAAAGTATTCTAGGGTTATAAATATGTGCAAGCGATTATCTCATAATCATATTTATTGGAATAACCTCAATGTATATACATGACTACAATCATCCATTGATTGGCTTTTGGGCATATTACTAACTTCTTGTCCCTTCTACGGGTCTGTAGTCTTATTTTTCGTTCCTTTTAGAGGTCTCGGGCAGCCCTGCTGATGTCGTGGACTGCCCGAGACCCCTAAAAGGTACGAAAAATAAGAGTATATACCCGTAAAAGGGACAAAAAATAGTACAGACCCCCAAACGGTACTTTTGAAATAGTACGGACCCTATATATGCGATTTACGTAAATAGCATATATAGGGTCTGTACTATTTCAAAAGTACCGTTTAGGGGTCTGTACTATTTCTTGTCCCTTTTACGGGTCTGTACTCTTATTTTTCGTCCCTTTTAGGGGTCTCGGGCAGCCTCGCTAATGACATGGACTGCCCGAGACCCCTAAAAGGGACAAAAAATAAGAGTATAGACCCGTAAAAGGGACAAGAAATAGTACAGACCCCCAAACGATACTTTTGAAATAGTACGGACCCTATAACTTCTCGTCCGAAACTAATAACTCATTATGTCCCTTTTCTTGTACTCGGTCGTTTTCCCTAAGGGTTAGTACATCGGTTTTTTTCTATTTTTCAAATTTTGAGATAAGAGTGGAGACTAATACTATCCTTTACATCATGTTAAAATAGGAACGAGGAAAAAAATTTGAACCAGGGACGAGAAGTTATGGCGGGAATAAAGAATTATGCAGCACCCCGTACGGTCAAGCCAATGGCTTGTGAACCTAAACAATCGCAACACAAATAAAAGGAGTATAGAACTTGATATGTGTGCATATCATATACTAATTTAGAGCATAAAATACTCCTTTGGCCAAGCATTTAGTTAAGATTATGCATGTTATTTATAGTTTTAGCTTGTTTTCCACTAGTTTCGCTTTCACTTATTAATTTATGCTTTTAGGTACCTTTTGTTGCAAAATGGCTTGATTTCAAATGAATTTAAGTACTCTAAAGAATTCTGGAGATTTTGGAGCTAATTCGTGAAGATTTACTAACGGTGAGTTTTCAACGGCGTCACGTCGTTGAAACCGGCAGACCAGAGTCTGGAGCTTTATAATCCAAGCGACAGAAGGATTACTTGTTGGCCAATTAGTGTGCATATCATATACTAATTTAGAGCATAAAATACTCCTTTGGCCAAGCATTTAGTCAAGATCATGCATGTTATTTATAGTTTTAGCTTGTTTTCCGCTAGTTTCGCTTCCACTTATTAATTTATGCTTTTAGGTACCTTTTGTTGCAAAATGGCTTGATTTTGGATGAATTGAAGTACTCTAAAGAATTGTGGGGATTTTGGAGCTAATTCGTGAAGATTTATTGACGGTGAGTTTTCAACGGCGTCACACCGTTGTAACCCGCGGACCAAAGTCTGGAGCTTTATAATCCAAGCGACAGAAGGATTACTTGTTGGCCAAATAATATTGAGGCACCGAATATTGCTGATCTTCTAAGGAAATAAAAGACACTTTGCGCTTAAAAAAAAAGAACTCCTAGGATATTAATTCCTACATTTTAGTGGTCTTGGCTAGAATCTAGGAATTTAGAATCTAGGATTTTACTACAATAAAAGAAGACTTGCAGCAGCAAAAAGTAGAGACTTTTCTCTAAAAAATCGTCGACAGTAGCTGGTGGAGAAGAAGCTCTCTAGTCTATTTTCTTTGGTCCTTTATTTCGGTTTGTATCATGAACAAATCTTCCGTTGTTGTTTTCTTTCTAGCTATAAACTAAACTCCCTTTTCTAGGTCAAGATGGATGTAGCTGTTTGATTTCTTTTATGGTTTAATTACTCCTCAAGCAATTTTCTTATTCGTGTTCTTGATTGTTTTGCGTGAGCTTTATTCAAGGATTGAGACTGGTCATCATTAGTTCTTCCCGTAGGATTTAAATCAAGTACCGACAGGAGAAGTTTAAATCTAGAAAAACACAAATCAACCTTAATCTAGAGACTGAAAGGTAATAGATTATTGTAGAATTAGTAACAACACAAAACATCATTACTCCTAGGAATAGATTTGATCTACAATAGTGGTAAGATTGACCTCTGAGACGAAACTATACCTCCAAAATTCGATAATTTCACTGTAGGTTGTTACCCATCAAGAAAACGAATAGAAACTTGTAGGTTTTTAGCGAACAGTGTCACCCCGTTCGCGAACACGGAACAGAGTCACCTTGTTAGCAGAATCTGGAGGATAATTAGGGCATAAAAAGATAGAGTAGTGAACCCCGATTGATCTAGGCTTTCTATCATCTGATCTCTTCGTTTTATTTACAGCTTATCTCTGTTTATTTTATTATTCATCATATTCTCAAATCACAATCTCGAAATCGTTACTTCTTTTACTGTTTTCAGCCTAACGAAGTGAGACTGTTGGTTAATTATTTTGCCTTGTCCCTGAGGATACGACCTTGTGTGCTACTTCGATCTGTGCACTTGCAGATTTTACACATCAAGTTTGTTGTGCTGTTGGCAAGGACTAGTGTTGAATAATTAATTACTGATTTATTTCATTAGGCTTTTGTTTGTGTTTTTTTTTTTTGAGAATCAAATCAATTTTCTCATTGTATAAACTTGGTTAGGAAGATCCTAACAATCATGTACACTTGCAAAATCAGAAACAAGCAATCAAGCTTGCTTTACAATAGGGAAACAGAAAGTAAAACAAAGTTGAATTACAATTGAATACTGGAATGTGGTAAAAAGCTAATACCCCAGAAGGAGCATAAGTGTTGCAATTCTAAAGATAGGGAGTGAGATTTCAAGCTTGACAAACCGCAAAAACGCAGTTTTAGATCAGAGCATATTTCCGCAACAACAGCTGCAGGAGACCGAGAACAATGAGTATGGAATCTTTTATTCCTCTCACGCCATATATGGTAAATGGATGCACACCATGCTAAGCGCAATATCAGTGCTTTAATAGTCTTCTTCTGCATATATTTCTTTGCCCAGAGGAATTCTGCAGTCCAGGAGCTAGCTGCTCTTGTTTCATTGCATAAAATAAGTACTTGAGACCAAACTGAGGTAGAGAATGGGCATTCGAAAAACAAATGGTCTCGAGTTTCTACAGTTTGTGAGCATAAAAGGCAACTTGCATCAGTTAATATCCCCCAAGTTTGCAGCCTTTTGCGAGTTGAGAGTCTATCCAGAATTGCAAGCCAAGAGATAAAACTGTGCTTAGGTATAAAGCCAACTGACCACAATAGTTTAAACCAATCAACCCGGGGCTTTTTAACACGGATTAACTGCCATGCACTGCTGACAGTAAACTTTCCAGAGGGAGTTTGATTCCAAAAGATTTGATCAGCATTATAAGAAGGAATTATAACATTGACAACTTCTTGTTTGAGTTGATTAATTAAAGGCAGACGGCTAATCGGCCATCTCCAGGACTGATCTGAGATAAGCATACTTACTTTTGCATGAATGGGGATTTTTGTTCTGGGGATCTGAGTTGCTGGAAGTAGGGTATGTAGGGGTCCCCTCGGATGCCATGTATCCCACCAAAAGAAAGTCTGCTCACCATTGCCAATAGTGTGCAGGATTGCTGCAGAAAATAGAGGTCTAAGTTTAAAAATCTTACGAATACTCCAGGAGCAATTTGATGGAATTTGCAAACATGCGCATAGTTTTTCTACCTCCTTTACTACTTTTGTTGGTAGGATAAAGATGGAAGTCCAGTAATTTTGCATGCTAAATAGAACAGACATTACTAGCTGCAACTTTCCAGCAAAGGAGAGGTACTTGGAACTCCAGGATTGTATGCGAGCAGTGATCTTGTCAATAAGCGGCTGACAATAGGCATATGTGAGTCTTCCTAAAATTAAAGGCACTCCAAGATATCTCACAGGTAGGTTGCCCTTTTTAAAGCCACAGATACTCAAAAATTGCTGCTCGGTATCATCAGAAATTCCTGCAAGAAATACATCACTTTTTGCAGGGTTGAATTTAAGCCCGGATAGGAGATAAAACTCCTTGAAAAGACGGGTAATGGTGGTGACAGCCTGCAAACTACCGTCCGAGAATACCATCAAGTCGTCAGCGAAACAGAGATGAGTGAGCTGGACTTGAGAGCATTTAGGGTGATAAGGGAGAGACTGATCCTTTGCTGCCTTGGTGAGTAAACATGAGAGAACCTCCATAGAAATCACAAATAAGTATGGCGAAAGGGGATCGCCTTGTCGCATCCCTTTTCCGCCTTGAAAAAATCCGCACAATGCTCCATTAATGGAAACCGAGAACATGGCTGTAGTGAAGCATGCCTTTAGCCATTTAATAAATTGATTCGGGAATTTCATAGCAATTAGAACATTAAGCAAGAAGTTCCAATCCACCGAATCAAATGCCTTCATAAGATCTATTTTCATTGCACACCGACTTGATATTCCAGCTTTATGGTAATTGTGAACAAGCTCGTGGGCCAATAAGATGTTGTCAACAATACGTCGCCCGGGTATGAATGCAGATTGACTAGAGCTTATAAGAGAAGGGAGACATTTCTGAATCCTTGTTGCTAGAATAGTAGAGATACATTTATATAATGTTGTACAACATGCAATAGGTCTGAAGTCAGAGATTTTCTGTGCATTGGGGATTTTTGGAATCAAACTTAGGATGGTTGAGTTAATACCTTTCAGCAATTGTCCAGAGGAGAAGAACTCCTGAATTGCTTGGATGACCTCTTCACCAAGAACGGGCCAAGCAGCTTTGAAAAATTCCGAGGTATATCCGTCAGGCCCTGGTGACTTGTTTGTTTCTAACGAGAACATAGCTGTTTTTATTTCATCAGCAGTAACAGCAGCACAGAGCATACAAGAGTCAGAATCTGAAAGAAATCTCTGCAATAAGTTTTGAAGAAAATGAACACTAGGGGGATTGACTTCAGAATTTCTGAATTGCTTTTGTTTGTGTTTTACCCTCTCTTTTTTCGAATTTCAGGTTTCAGGTTGTATGAGCTCAGGAACTCGCAAGAAGAACCCTGAACTCATCTCTGTTATTGATCCTGAATCTCTTCTAAGATCTTAAACGCAAAATCTGGAAACGGCAGCAGACAGTGTCGTACCATCAGACAGTTCTGCGACTGCAAAAGTAATAAAGGAAAAAGAAGAACTGATACTTATTCCTATTCCAATGGCTGAGAACCAAGATGACCTGAATAATGTGCCCATGAATGAGTTGCTAGCTTGAGGAATTGAGAATAGGAGCTATCCAATTGTCCACCTGGAGATTACAACAGCTCAATACGAACTGAAACCAAGCCTTATTCAGCTTGTGGAGAACAAAACTTTCGGCGGCACATCATTGGAGGACCCGCACCAGCACTTGCACAATTTCCTCCAATATTGTGACACTGTTAAGATTTGAGATTACAGTGATGATTCCAAGTGGCTCCGCTTGTGTCCGTATTCATTGAGGGATAAGGCTCAAAAGTGGCTTTCTAGCCTCCCTTCCAATAGCATCACCTCTTGGTCTGAGATGGAGATTGCATTTTTTAAGAAGTATTTTCCAATGGGCAAACAGACTAAAATTTGGTTGGAGATTCAAGGATTCCAGCAGAGGGCTGATGAGTCTCTGAAGGTAGCTTGGGATAGGTATCAGGATTTGATTGCAAGGTGCCCCAATCACTTTATTCGACCGTTGGTATTATTGCAAACTTTTTATGATCATGCGACACCTGCTGGACAATCCACTTTGAATTCTATTAAAGAAGGGAATTTCTTGGCTGTAACCTATAATGAATCTTGCCGATAGATGGAGAATTTGGCCGATGAAGCTACCAATAGGAACCCACCTGGTGTCCTACAAGTTGACACTGTTCAGAAAATCAAAGTAGGGATTCAGCCATGCAGCACCAGATTAAGGAGATGGGCAGCAAATTCGACAAATTGGTGGTCAAATCTATGGCAAAAACCGTCATGAGATGCGAAGCCTGCAATGGTGCTCATTTATTCCAAGATTGCCCACAATTGATGACCGAAGAGGCACACTATATCAATAGGCAATCGGTTTTATACCAACAAGGGGGCAATCAGTACTATCAATAATCTCGACCATATAATCAGGGGCAGGAAGGCTACCAAATAAACCAGCAGCAAACACACCCCTCCTAGCAACTATGAATACCCAACCCAAAATCACTTGGGCCTATTCACCTATTTCCTTACACCTTCTTCTTTGGGTCAATCCCAAGTCATTGGAGTCGCAACCTAAATTTTATTAAGGGAAAAACTTGAGAAAAACCTTTAGATGACTCCTTTAGGCTACATGGTCTTGGCGAACCAAAGACATGGGATCGGGGGTTAGTCACAGATGGGAAGGTGTTAGGCACCCATCCGTGTTGGGTCGAGACTAGGTGCAATTGCAGAATGCAAGTGTGCCTGGAGCAAGTGTGCATATGTGGAAAATAAAAAGAAGGGGAGAAGAAGAAGATTTGGCTTGCATCCTGTTGTAAAACCGAGACTATCTACGTACCTGAGTGACCGGGGTCAAAGCCACGTAGTTCTAAGCATGGAACAAATCCTCCACTTACATCATCCAAAGCATCAGTATATAATCAACAAAAACTCAATCAAAAGAAGGTTTAGTGTTACCTCTTGTAGCCCTCCTCTAGCTCCTTGCAATGGGTTAAGTTCTACACCCACCTTCTTGGCACTTCTAAGCTCTATGGTTTATCCTCTTCTTTATTCCTCCTTGCTGGACGACTGCTAATGCCTTCCACAAAATTCTTCCAGAGTTTCTACCGAAGGAATGTATTTCTAAGCTTGGAGAAGTAAAGTTTCTCCAAGCACTCAAGGCTTATAGGTGCGTATGTGAGAAAAGTGTGTGATCCCTTGAAATGTGTGTAAGGAGTCCTATTTATAGTGCTCTGGGAAGCCTAGGGGCATGGACCTGCTTAATGGTGAAGATTATGCCCGAAAATCTGATCCAAAACCGCGTAAGAAATTAGAAACAAAATCGGAGATTTGGGCGAATCTGGGAAGACATGACTGCCGCTGCCGGCGGTCATCCACTGCTTGACAGCCAGTGCTGGTGGTCATGAGTGGATGCCCGCCAGCACCTGGTAGTCGTCGTGAGATAACTGCTGGTTGCCCCACGTGTCACCCGTTCTTTCCATTTTCGAACTCCCAATCACCCTAACTCAGCTCTGATTTGATCTTACTGCGTAATTAAACCCCTAATCAACCCAGAATCACTCAATTACTTGATTATCACTCCCCCTAAACCATTCCATGATAGATTGATTACACCTTAATGCCTATTTCATACCAAATCATACCAAAAATAAAATTTCTACATAAATGATGATTCAACTCTGATTTTCCACGAAAATCAGTGTTAAAATTAACCTGTAAGAAATGTGTCAATGGGCTGGGAAAACTTTGGAGAATCCATTTACCTGGACCCTTAAACCCATTCCTAACCCAAAAATAAATCATCTCAATATAATTGGGTTAAAAACAACTAAAAGAGCCCAAGCAATGTATTTTAATATAAATAAACCTTATTATATGTTTTACCCTAAGATTAAATCGTCCCATTAATCCTAAGGTTTAGATGCTCAAAGGCTTAGTTTACCAAATTAAATTCTTATCATGCTCAAAATTAAATCATCTCATTAACCTTAAGTTAAGCATGTTTGGAATCCAATTTTAGTACAATATTCGCGGGTCAAATTTGGGTGTTCACAGATGCCCCTCGTTGATGAGTCCTTAGGCATTAAGGATGAAACAACGTAGGACAAGAACAACCAAATTTGAATGATAAATGTGCGGTGTGTGCCAAGTTTCGGAGCATCTCATGCTCCTCTTCAGGAATCATCTCATGCTGAAGTTTTGAGGGACTGACCCTCGGATCCCGGGAATCATCTCATCCCAGGTCTCGGGAATCATCTCATCCCGAGGTGATCGAATCATCTCATTTATCGGGTTGTTGGCAAGGAATAGTCCTATCCTTGTCAACTAGGTTTTGATTTTGGGAATCATCTCATCCCAGGTCTCGGGAATCATCTCATCCCGAGGTGATAGAATCATCTCATCTATCGGGTTGTTGACAAGGAATAGTCTCATCCTTGTCAACTAGGTTTCGATTTGGGAATCATCTCATCCCAGGTCTCAGGAATCATCTCATCCCGAGGTGATAGAATCATCTCATCTATCGGGTCGTTGACAAGGAATAATCCGATCCTTGTGAACTAGGTTTCAATTTTGGGAATCATCTCATCCCAGGTCCCGGGAATCATCTCATCCTGGGGCGATAGAATTATCTCATCTATCGGGTCGTTGACAAGGAATAGTCCCATCCTTGTCAACTAGGTTTTGATTTTGGGAATCATCTCATCCTAAGTCTCGGGAATCATCTCATCTATTAGATTGTTGACAAGGAATAGTCCCATCCTTGCCAACTAGGTTTCGATTTGGGAATCATTTCATCCCAAATGGATTCACCACTGACTTTCGTCAGGAATGCCGTCTCACGGCCTGGTTATCTAGTCTCTGGGCATCTCATGCCCCTATCATCGTCTAAGATGTCGCTTCGCGACTGTGTTGTCTATGTCTCTGGCATCACATGCCCCTTCATCTCTCATTGGGGAGGTTCCACTCCGTGGTTTGGTTATCGAGAATCATCTTATCGATTGTCTACCCAATACTTGGGCTTGGGGATCGTCTCATCCCGGGGTTTGATTTTGCATGTACCGGGTACACGGCTTTGGCTTTGCGTGTACCTGGTACACGGCTTTGGTCTTGTGCTCCCTCAGGCTTGTTCCCTCTTAATTTTGCGTGTACCGGGTACCCGGCTTTAGTTTTGCATGTACTTGGTACACGGCTTTGGTTTATTTCCCTTACCTCATGGTCTGCGAGAACTGGGTCCCCAGCTTCTGGCTTGTATGTCTCAAGGTTGACTTATCTCGGGATTTGGAAGGGATGGCCCCTTGGCTTGCTGAATTTCCTCATTTTTTGATCTACTCTCAAGTTTGGTCTGCGAGAGCTAGGTCCCGGCTTTTGGTTCACTCACTTTTGGTTTCTCTCTCATCCTACTTCTTGGTCTGCGGGAGCTAGGTCCCGGCTTTGGGTTCTCTTAACTCTAGTTCCCCTCTTCTCATGGTTTTAACTTACTTCTCTCGTCTCTTGGTTCAGGGGAACTTGGTCCCGGCTTTTCACTCACAGTTGACTCGTCCTGGGTATCTCACCTTTGGACGTCTTAAGTTCTTTCATTGTCTCATCGGTTTTGAACAAGGTACCACCTCACGGTTGTCTGGGTCCTATGTCATGCCCCTTGAGGTATACGAATCAGGAGTGGGGTATTATGCCCCTAGCATCTCGCCATGGTTTTAGAGATGGGGTTTGCCGCGCCCTCGGTACAAGTTTTTTAAAGCAAAAAAATGGGAACCGTGCTCTCAGTTCCGGATTTTCCGTCAAGATAATTCAATTTAAGCAATGTATCTCATTATTTGGGACTCAAAAATATGCACATAGGGTTCTGCTCATGGGGGAAAGACCATTCTGGGGCGCGGGGCCTGTAAAAATTGAGGAAGGACCCCAAAACAAAGATGACAGTCATGTGAGAAGGCCCGCTAGAGCCCGAAGGTCATATGGGGATGTCCGCCAGGGCTTGGCGGTCTTCTCGCGATGTCCGCCGGCCCTATTTCGGGTTTAAAACCCCTTTCCTTCTCTCTCTCTCCTCCTTCCCCATTCATACACTCTCAAACCTCCCAAACCTCCTGATTTTCTTCTCTCCCATTTTTTTTAAAACACTCTTAAACACTTCCTAACCCTTCTCAGCCCTCACCCATGGCGTCATCACCATCAAATCTCCCTAAATTGCAGGAGGAAACTATGAAGAATTATCGCCCAAAATCCAACCCGGAGGAGAATTGAAGTTTATTATTGAAGTCTCCTAGTAGGCACATCTCCACTCAACTCCATAAGGTTCAAGTAAGTGATTCCTAAACCAAGAACTCATCGGATTTTGTTTTTAATCGAATTTTGAGTTTATGCCCATATGCCCCCTTTGAATTCGATTTTTATGTGATGCACAATGTGTATGGATGTTTGAGGATGCCCCTAGGATGTCTACAATGCCTCCCTACATGTTATTTTATGGACTAAACACAAGAAATCACAGATTGAGGTTTCGCCTAAATTGGAGGTTTAGGGTTCTTAGCGAAGTTTAGGGATTTCGAATGTTTCGAGTGTTATCCTGACATTGTGAGTGCATATAACGGATGTTGGATGACTGGGTATTAACGGTCCTGTCCCAATTTTGCTCGATTTTGAGTTTTGCCGGGATGAACCTTGTGACTTTCTTGTGTTTTGACCTATAAATGAGACTATGCTATTATGTTGAAATGCGTGATATGAATGCGTAATCCCGCCCTATAGATGCATATCATGATGCATGTAGTTTTGGTTTGATCTTGATGGGTCTGAATTGGTGTGATCATTGGCTCCTTTGGGTATGTCCATACAGGATCCGAAGGATAGGCAACGGAACCACGCTGGACCTAATGCTCGTCAACTCATCCTCAACCATATAAAAATGGACAAACCCGTCAAAGAGATCATTGAGAGGGTTGGATTATGGGATTTCTTTCGCACCTTCCGAGGAGATAAAGTCGATTTCCAGGCAGTGTCGGCCCTAGGCGAAAGGTGGTGGGATACCACCAACACTTTCCATTTCGCCTGTGGGGAGATGACGATGACCCTTTCAGACTTTTCTCACATCACTGGACTGTTGTTTCAGGGCGGGCCAATCATTTTTTATCAACAACTGGGCCATAACCGCTTCCAAGAGCTAGTGGGGCTTGCCCTCAGTGGACTCGTACATGCGAGGTGTCGCCCAAGTGGTTGCAGGATGCCTTGTTGGATCCTCAGTATTCTGGGACAGCTGAGCAGAGGGCTTGGGGCCTGATCTTAGTGAGCTTGAATAGAACTCTCTTCGCCTCTGGAACTGATCGAGTTTGATGTGACTTACTGGCATCACTACTTTATCTGGACAGACCGCGGATTGACTGGGCTTCAACTGGCTTTGCTAATGCCTATCGGGAGATGACTAACTTTTCTCGAGTTGCTGCCAAACATTTCTATGGCTCTGCCTGGGTTTGGGAGGTACGTCATCTTTCTTTGCTTTCCTCTATCACGCTCAACTACTCCTTTTATTTTCTCAGTTAACCAGGTGACTTCCACAGGTATGGGGTCAGGAATATCTTGGACTTTCTACCCCGACATTGCCATCAAATTGGGATGTATGGCCAGTTTCCCTCCGTTGGGGTTCTCAGGATCGTGGAGCCAGGAGTCATGCTCATAATCGCACGTGGGCCCGTCAATACATCGATCATATCGCTATGGCGGGCAAGGAACTTCCCTTTTGCCATCTTTGTCTATTCCTTCTTGGAATCCTTTGATTCTCTTCTTACTAAGTATTTGACGGCAGATCCGGTTTACTCCCTTTGCGGCTTATCGAAATAGATTGATGGGGGACAGTGCCTGGGTCTTCGAGCTGGATCAGCACCGGTGTTTGATTGGATATTCAGACATGCAAGTGTGGTATCACGGGGATCATGTCTGTGCAGAAGTTGTGGGGGAGCCCCAGATACCGTCCGATCCTCCGATCTCCATGCGAGACATCAATAATCTGGGTGAAGCTACTGATGATGACTACTTGGATTGTCATGTTAGTGACTGACCAGTTTGGGCGACTACTCCTCTTTCATAAGTGAGTTTTTTTATGTCTCCTTTGACTACCCCAGAGGCAGGTGGGTCGGTGGCTAGCACTAGTCCCTCTCGGTAGAGTTCCGCCTCGCAGTGGAGGAAGGGCACTGGGGCGTCTTCTTCTACATCTGGTCCTGTCCTCCTGGCCTGTGATGCTGATTTTGAGTCTTTCGATGACTCATATAGGCGTTGTCGGGTATTTTTCTCCGAGGACCTACCTCCTGACTTTCCACCATTCCTGGCTGACATTACCACGGTATCATCTTTATCATTATCCCCAAGTATCTTCTTTCTTCCCCTCTTTTGTAGCTTGGTTGATCTTCTTCTTATGAACAGGTTCCGGCCACTGAGGTTTCTCGACTTTGGACACTGCTTGGACGGGCCAAGGCAACCGTGACGGCCCAAGCCATCCGGATACGGGAATTGACTTCCTATGTGAGAGAGGGAGGATGTGCTCGCCCCGTGCCATTGTCCAGAGATCCCCATCCTCCTGGGCCTTCGGTACCACCTTTTGCCCCTCGGCCGATTCCTCTTCCTACTGATCCTACCTCGGGTGATTCCGAGGAGACCATACAGGAGCATACTAGGCCGGTTCGCCAAACCCGGAGTAAAAAGAGATGGTCTTGATCGTTGCATGTATGCCCTATCACCTAGATGCTTTTACATTGATGGACTATCCTTTCTTTTATATGCATGCGCACGTGTCTTAAGTTCTAGACTCGAGTACCTGGATGGGATTACTCTTGTGAACACATGTTTATTGCTCCTACTCTCAAAATGAAATTATGTATGCAATTTAAATGACTGCCGAATCGTGTGCCATGAGTACTGGGATGGGTTAGATGTTAGGTTTGGAAGGTTTTCACAAGGTTGCGCAAGACATCTACTCCTCTTCGTTGGGTTTAATGCAGAAAGTCAATCGAAACAAGGATTTCCATGAGAATGAGCATGCCCCAAATCTTCCCAAACACCATTAGGCCTTAACTTTTTCCTAGGCCGCCCTTTCGGGTTTTCAACCAAGCAGGCATGTCCTAACTTTTGCCTAGATCGCCTTTTTGGGTTTTCAATCTAGCGGACTAATCCCCCTCTCTTTCTCCATTTTCTTTTACTTTCTTCCTCCGAGGATGGTGGTCAAAACTTACCCAGGTGAGGGCGAGTTTCACGTCTCTTTATTCTGTGGTGACATTTTTCCGGTAACGGTTCGATTTTGGTCTTTATTCGACTTAACAACATAACTGGGGACACTACTCTTGAGCATTGGAGGAGATCTCTTCAATAGGTATAATCCAAACCCAAACCTTATCATCTTTTATCAACTTAGTTTAGGAATCAAACTTTATTTAGACTGGGCTCTTTACTAGAGTTACCTACGTACCAGTAGAAAATAATGTTCGTCGTAGATCACATGGAAGTGCTTTTCTCGAGAAGTTTTAAATGGCACATTGGTTGTGGGTGCATATCCCCTTTTTTCTTTTTTTTCATTTTCTTTTTTTTTTCTTTTTTTCTTTTCCTCTCCCCTTCTTTTTCTTTTTTTTTTCCGGGAGAAATGACCTCACAAGACAGGCTTATAACTTCAAGAAAAAAAGCATTTAATTCGAAACAGATTTGATTTACTGGGTCAGGTCTCCGTAGTTCATTATGTGGTTCCCAAACTAAATTGATAAATTCTGATAAGTTTTAAGACATTAACTTCATAAATGAGAGGGGTAAGAACATCCATTACATAAGTGTTAAGCAAAAGACACTAACAAAAGACAAACAACAATGACTCCTCGAGGTGAAGCTAACATGGATAGGCTTCATCCCTCTTTTATTTTGAGAACATAAAGAAGGCAGACTCGATATTTTGCAACCCCTAAGACTTCTCATCCCCCCATTAGCTGTTCTAAACGTCCTCCTCCATCACCCATTCAATCTTGTCCGGGTGCACAAGCTTTCTTCGTGGGACCATAGTGATGGTTTCCCTCCGGTCATCATATTGGACTTCAATTGTCGTTGTCTCGTTTTCCACTCCTGGACTGTCTTCACCTTCCTCGTTGGTCATCATGCCATCATGCAATTTTGAATATTACTTAGAATTTGAGGCATCACCCCAATCATCCCACTTGCTTTCCCTCAACTCCTGGATGCATTCCTAGAGACTTTCTTTAGCTTCGATGCTTTCTGGAGTGAGTGGCATTCCGGAGTTGGATGCCCCTCATCACATCTCCCATGGCATCCCAGAACTACTTCATGGCTACTTGGGCAAATGGTTGGCCGAGTAAGACCCCACGGAGGATCGTTTCCTCTAACTGGCCCATCAAAGTTCGGAATTTTGATTGCACCTCTTTCTCTTAATGGAGACTCCGGTCTTCATAAGTTGGAAAATCATCCTCTGTTGGCTTCCCTTCCAAGTTCATTCTCACGTCAGTAGCACCCTTCGATTGGTTAGCATGCTCATTGCTCATTGTTCCCCCTAACTGATAGAGATAGAAATGTGGGTCTCAGTGCCTTGCTTAGGTAGGTTCAAAAGAGGACAAGTAATGAATGGTCGGATAGGATATGGGTTGACTCTTGATTCGGCATACTATCTTTTCTAAAACTCAACGCAAAATGAAATGTGTTATGCAATCCTAACTTCTCAAATCTTAAGGCAATTGGGCATCCACTCAAATTATCACAATGAACTTCCCATGAGTTTTGGTAAACCACCATTTGAAAACATGGAATCTCTTCCCTCTCAATAGCCATGGACGATTCCTCTCCTTTCCTCCTTTCTCAAATCCCCATATATGTGATGTGTTTTATTTATGCGTGACTTTTTCAAATTTATAATTCTTGATCAATTCACAACACGACACACAAATAACTCACGAGTAAACACAACGATCGTTAACTGCAAGCGCACAGTGTACTATGTAGTGTAGTAGTCTAATCAAGGTCGATCCACAGAACAAGGGAAATAAGTACTACCTAATGTCACAGTTTATGATTATCTAGGCAAATCAAATAAAAAAAGGTGTAGGGTGATGTCAACTAGGCTAGAAAGAAAAGAAATAAAATTGCAAACTTAATCTAAAATGAAGTTCTATCAATATCTAAAGCAATCTAGGAAATCGGGATTCACACAATTACTATCTAGGTTTATTATGCATAGATGTTGATTTCTCCTATTGATGTGTGATTATGGGCAATTGTTTCTATTGTCTTAATCCTCAGTTCTCGCATGTTGAATCAAATATTCAGCAAAGAATACTACCTAGCTCTCGCATAGCCTAGCATCGATACTAAACTCATTAAGCACAAAACAATCAATCAAACCCTAAGAAACTATCAGCTCTCGCATATTTTAGCATCAATCAATCTATGTTCTTCTAGGTATCATCATATAAATCTCGCAACTCTCACATGTTGCAATCAATAAGAATCAATCCAAACTAGATAGGTAATTCGGCATACATAGATTGAACAATCAACACAATCAATTGAATAAACATCAATCCATAGATAATAAAACAGTAGAAGTAATTGGCTACATCCCTAATCCTAGATTAGATAATAGTTCGTCATAATAAAATAGTAAATCATCAAAATTTCACAGGAATTCATCAAGTAAAAAATTAAACAGAAAGAAAATCGAATATAAGAGAAAGTAGTGAAGTCAGGTAGCCGATTTGTGTTGGTGATGATGTTGTCGACTTGTGCTCCTCTGGTGACGATTTCTGCTGCAATTGGACTGGTGATTCTGTGACTTTAAACCTTCAAATCTTGCTGGAAAAACAATGAATTGTTGTAGGGAATAACCTTTAAAATTTGATGAGGAATTTGGCACCACCTAGAGGATCCAAAAGAGTGAAAACCCTAACCCTACTAGTGTGTGTGACCTAATAAATAACCAATTCGGCAGAGCTTCACCCTCTGACTTCTGCCTCCTGAATATGTCGACCTAGGGGGTCCTTTTATACTGTTTTTAGCTGCTGGAAGTCGGTGGGGCTCTCCTTCTTTGAATGGAAATTGAATTCTTGACTTGCACTCCAAGTTGGACTTTTGCCTGTTTTCTGACCCGAAATTTGCACGCCACTTAACTTCTAAAAAGTTCTAGATAATTCTTTCAGATTTCTTTTCATAAAAACAAATCTTCGATTAGACTTCTGTAGCTCAAGATATCGCCGAAACACTGGGCCTGGGTCGGCACAGAAAAATCTTCATCCTGGGCTGGATTAAAATATTTACTGCTCCTTGTAGACTCGTCCAAAAATTATGAAATTTAATCCAAAGAAAGATACGGAAGTCTATTTTTGTCTCAAATTGGTCTCACTTAATTTTGATGCCTAGAACTCCGGAAATCATCAAAAAAGTTAGTGCGCTCACTACAGAAAGTTTCCTAAATTGGGCCTGGTTTCCAAACTTGGCTAAAAAACTTCCATTCTTCAATAAAAATGATAAATTACTGATAAAAACACTTAATCAGCAAAATTGCTAATTGATTCAATGCATAAAAACACACGATAATATAAAGATTATACACATAATAGATCAAGAAAACATAGTAAAAATCATTCAAAACCATCATAAAAATACTAACATTTAGATGTTATCAAATCTCCTCAAACTTAAACTTTGCTTGTCCTCAAGCAAATAAAACAAGATAAACCAAATGAGGGTTTTGAAAATCTCCACCAAATCACACAATCAAAAAGAATTCATATCAAGACTTCCAAAATAATCACCAAGAGCTTACGAAAAACATTTAAGATCAAATGCCAAGTAAGAAAGAAAATCTCATAAAAAAGCATCCATGCCATAGTTATACTTACCCGCACAAGCTTTCACAAAAATCACTTAGCAAAAATCGATTTCCCATATGCATGCAAGAATGAATTGACATCATGAAAATTTGAAAAACTAGTCCCATAGGCAAATTCCAGAACTTAACTCTACTATTATGAATAAACACTCTCAAAAAGATCAATAGGACTTTACAAATGGTTGTAATGGGGTTTTGGGTAAAGGTTGATCAAAGAAAAGGTGTATAGGAAATCAAAGTTCAAAAATTCACTTAAGAAAAGATTGCAATATGCATTATCAAGAGATTGAAAAGAATTCTCAAAGTGCAAGTCTTGAAATAGCATCCATCATGTGATCATTAAAAGGAATTCAACTTGTTTCAGGAACCATTGATTGCGCAATTTCTCATCTCTTTTTTAAATTTTTCTGAATTTTATTTTTCTTTCTTTTTGAATCGACTTTGTCGATTTTCTTTTCTTTTTTTTTCCTCTGCGCTTGACATTCTATAACATACTTGAAACAATTGAAAGTGCAAACATCTTCAATGCATAAATCTTCTTGGATGTGAAAAGATACGATCCAATTGCACTTATCATAGAAAGAATCTCGATAAATACATAGAACAAAAATCTCTTAAGGAACTTTGAAAAATAGGGCATGAATAATGAGAAAAGAATGGTAGCTATAAGGTTTCAAGGGGTTAAAGGTGGGTAAATATGGGTAAAGAAAGAAAAATTAGCTACCATGATTTAGGCTCAAAGGGGTTAAACTAGGGATAATGATAAAGGGTAGGCTTTTTATTGGCTTGTTGGTTCAAACTAAGAATGCCTAAATCATCTCTTTCATTGAGCATCTTTGAGAAAAATTCGCTTTGAAGAGTTCTGAAAACTTGTTCTTGGACATATATGTGACGTCAAATATTTTGAAAAACAGAGCATAGAGTGTCGAAAAATGCTAGGCAAAGAGTGCTAGAACTTGTATGAATTCATCATAACTAAACATGAACACAAGATCAATCAAAAATTAAACTTCTTGCATCTAAAAGAAAAAGATTTCAAAAACTCAAAGTGACTCTCTTGGTTATCCATCAACAAAATCATCTTGATCATAGAATGGTGAGTTTGAAAACAATTTGAAAAACAAAGAAAAATCTTTTTGGTATTTTCAAAAATTTTTATTGATTTATTTATTTATTTATTGTCGATTTTTTGAATTTTTTTATTTGAAAAAAACGATTTTGGAAAAAGAAAATTGAAAAATAATTTGAAAATTAATTTGAAAAAGTAAAGTTTGAAAATGATTTTGAAAACAATTTTGAAAAAGTAATAGCTTTTTACTAAGTAATCTAGAATTAAAAATATGCATACTCAATATATTAAAGTCAAAAACTTGCTTTTTATTGACACAAACACAACAAAAACAAACAAATTGCAAAGAAATTTGTTCCCCCTCCTCAAACTTAAATCGGACAATGTCCTCATGGGCCAAGAAAGAAAAGAAACAAATGATAAAAAGATAGGCACATAGGAGAGGCACTCTCCTTAAACTTAGATTGAAACATGTATAGCACATAACAAAAGATAATCCAAGTAAGAGAGAAAGTAAGAATCAACCATAAGAGGGATAGAGAAATCGAAATTGCACTGCCACTAGGTGTTCATGACACCAAAATTAAACACATTTGACATGAAATTTAAATTGCCACGAGGATGACTAGCATTGACTGCATCCTATAAAAATAAAGACATAAAGCAATAAAAACACAACACATAAAAGGATTATGCATGAAACTACTCCTTGACAAGTTTGTTCTCTAGCTTCTTCCTAAGTTGCGCGATGGTCTTCTCTTGGCCATCCAATTTACTGCACATGACTCTCCCTAACTTATCAACAATGTCAACCAACTTATCCATTTCAGAGAGTAATTTGCCGGTGGTCTTGTTGAGATTGGCGATGCCATCGACTTGAGCTTCCCATCCCATGAGAAAGTCGAAGATGTTGGAGGAATCGGACACCACGGATGATGTAGACGATGGTGGCTTACGGTGGATCGGTTGTGTGCTAACACAAAAGCATTCCTCATCAACCTCTTCTTCATCACTAAAAGGATATGGATCAATGTGTTCATGGAGTTCTAGGGCCATGACTGCGGCAGCATGCTTATGCACGGTCTCAAGTGCGGGGTTAGAAGGGGTCAAAGTGTACGGATCGAGGTTAATTCCTAAGAATTTTGCGATATGAGTGATCAGCCCTCCACATGCTATCTCGCCTTCTCCTTTGCAAATATGAGCAAAATTCTGTAGCAACCAAAGTCCTCCATTGAGTTTGTACCCGTGTACCATGCAATAGAGTACAAAAAGCTCATCACATTGCACCTTGTGTGCATCTTTGGTTCTTTCAAAGAAAGAATGTGCCAAAACTTTGTGTAAATACCTCAGCGCATTGTCCTTAATGCACAAGTCATTAGCTAAGCCTTTCAAGCGTGCATATGAAGTACTACAAAGTGTATTCCACATGACACTTGCGTTAAAGCCACAGCTAGGAACTCGCCATCCTTTGGCATCAAAACCAAAAATCTTGTTGAAATCAATTAAGCTCTTCTCATAATCTTTCCTTGCAAGCCGAAACTTGACATAGCCGGGATCATGAATGTCCTTGAGATCCACGTCATACCCAAAAGTAACAACAAACTCATAAGTAAGCTCCTCGTATGACGGCTCCCTAATCTTGCAAAAATCGACTAGTCCTATGTTGGCCAGGTACTTGCCAATCGGCTCCTCAAGATTGTAAGATTCAACCACCTCAAAATCAATGTACCTCGTAGGAATTAGAGGACTCCGAATCAGCTTGTCAAACCTAGCGCGATTCTCTTCAAAAATCGATCCCGGATTGTACTGGGTAAACTTAAGCATAGGCATAAAGCGCGGGGTATGGTCGGTGATGGTGAAGTTGGGTCAGCAAGGGTTGGTGTTGTTCTTGGGAGAATTCATCTTGAACTGGGGCTAAAGAGGGTAGGGTACGAAAAGAAAAATCTAAAAGGTGCTAGGGATGTAAAATCGGCACTAGGTGTATGGATGTCTAGAGCTTGAATGATTTTGGTGTGGAAAAATATGGGGGTATGGGTGTGTATTTATAGGCTCTAGAGGCGGTGGAGGAAAAAAAGGAGTGTTGGTGCCGACTTCCAATCCTATGGGTATTACGAATCCTCCTCAAACTAGTATTCAAAGTGGGTGTGTTCTAGGAACCCTATGTCTCCAAGGATTAGAAAATCCCTAAATGAAGTAAAATAAAAACTAGATCCTAATCCTAAAACTAAAGGAATACTAACCTATATATATTTTTGGTGGGTGTAGGACTAACTAAAAAAATCGGAAAGGGGCTGCTCCTAAAAAATCCAAGTCGGTTGCACCTTCTTGCTCTCGGGTCGGTGTGCCTTTGGTGCAGATTGGGCGCGCCTTTGGCGTGCCTTGGTGCGCTGGTTGGAGCGCCTGCGGGTGTGCCCTCGGGTGCACTTTAGTGCGCCTGTAGGTGTGTCCTCGGGTCGGTTGGTGCGCGCTGACCTGCGCGTTAGCGCGCCTTGGTGCGCGCTGATGCGCGGGTTGGTGTGCCTTTCCTAGCCCGTGGGTGTGCTAATTGTCCTCCTTGAGCGCCACGGTGCACTAATCGGTATATCCTAACCCATTTTTTTTTACTTTTTGATTTTTTTTGTGTTTTTCTATTTTTATGTTTTTAATGTATTATGAAAAAGTGAAAAATCCTAGGGTGCTAGAAAAATTAAGAAAATCCTAAAACAACTAATCCTAAAATTTGTCTCCTCTAATTTAGCCTAGTTTGTTATGAGCTTGCCATCAGAACCTAAGGGTATGTGCTAAATGTATGTGAATGCATAAAAAAAAATAAGGTCCAACAAAGCATTCAAGCAAATCATCACACAAATTACGCAGAAAAGTAAAAGTTCGATTTTAAGAAAGGCTTCTCTGATTAATTTGATGAAGAATTTGTCTTGACCCTTCCTCAATGTGGTTGTTCTCTCCTCGAAAAAAAATCTTTCTTTCTTGCAATCTGCATAGACTCAAAAACAAAAACAAAAATTAATAAAAATAAAAGACTCAAAACACTAAACTACCTTAAATTGTGGGTTGCCTCCCATACAACGCTTCTTTACAGTCGTCTTAGCTGGACTGGATGGATGGGCGGTTATGGTGGTTCATGAAGCTTTTCGGTGAATCGCCTCCCATGAAAATCACCTTGATACTGGACATGATCATGATTGCTCTCATCTTTCGGAATGTATCCCAAGCGATATAGATAATCAACGAACTCGGCAAACCAAGGAGGTTTCTTTGTAGAAATCGCATTGACCATGGCGAGGTAATAGTCCGGCAGTGCGTCATTAATTGGCTTCTCCACTTCTTGCTTCTCGTCTTTCTCCAATTGCAATCTTGATAAATGATCAGCAACTAAATTCTCCGTTCCTTTCTTTTCCTTGATCTCTAGGTCTAATTCTTGCAACATAAGAATCCATCGAAGAAGTCGTGGCTTTGCATCTTTCTTCTGGAGCAAATACTTCAATGCAGCATGGTCCGTGTGAACAATCACCTTGGAACCCAAAAGGTAACTCCTGAACTTGTCAATTGCGAATATAACTGCTAATAACTCCTTCTCCGTAGTTGCATAATTAACTTGAGCATCATCTAGAGTCTTGCTTGCATAGTAAATGGCGTGCATCTTCCCTTCTCGGCGTTGTCCTAAGACTGCGCCTACAGTGTAGTCGCTTGCATCACACATAATCTCGAATTGAAGTGAATAATCAGGGGGTTGAATGATGGGTGCCGAAATCAGCTCCTTCTTGAGCTTGTCGAATGCTTCCATACAGTGTTCATCAAAGACAAACAGTACATCTTTATTCAAGAGATTGGTAAGAGGTTTGGCTACCTTTGAGAAATCTTTAATGAATCTTCTGTAAAATCCGGCATGTCCAAGAAAACTGCAAATTGCCCTGACTGAATTCGGTGGAGGTAAGGTCTCTATCACATCTATCTTGGCTCTGTCTACTTCAATCCCACGTTCGGAAACTAAGTGTCCAAGAACAATTCCTTCTTGTACCATAAAATGGCATTTTTCCCAATTAAGCACCAAATTATTCTCCTCACATCTTGTAAGTACCTTTGATAGGTTAGATAAACAATCTTCAAATGTCTTTCCGTAGAAGGAAAAGTCATCCATGAAAACCTCCATAATCTTCTCTATATAGTCAGAGAAAATCGCCATCATGCATCTCTAAAAAGTGGCTGGTGTGTTGCACAGCCCAAAAGGCATCGGTCGATAAGCAAAAGTTCCATACGGACAAGTGAACGTCGTCTTCTCTTGATCATTCAGGTGAATAGGTATCTGAAAGAATCCCGAATATCTGTCTAAATAGCAATAATAAGAATGCTTAGCTAGTCTCTTCAGCATTTGATCAATAAAAGGCAGTGGAAGTGATCCTTGCGTGTAGCACTTTTCAGCTTCCTATAATCAATACACATTCTCCATCCCGTAACAGTCCTAGTCGGAATCAACTCGTCATCTTTGTTCTTGACCACTGTCATTCCTCCTTTCTTTGGTACCACGTGAACTGGGGCTACCCATTCACTGTCAGAAATCGGATAAATATTCCCTGCATCAAGAAGCTTAAGAATCTCCTTTTTCACAACTTCCTTTATATTCTCATTAAGCCTTCTTTGACCTTCAATGCTCGGTTTGCTACCTTCCTCAAGCAGAATCCGATGCATGTAGAATGTAGGACAAATTCCCTTCATGTCCTCAACAGAATATCCAATAGCTTTTCTATGCCTCCTTAGCACATCAAGTGTCATCTCCTCCTCTACTTTACTCAACTCGGCATTGATAATAACAGGATACGTAGATTCGGGACCTAAGAATGCGTACCGTAGCTTAGATGGTAATGGTTTTAGCTCTACCTTTGGCACGCTTCGAACATCTTCTTTCTTCTCTTCTCCAATCATCTCATAGTTCTTATCGTCGGTCGCTTCCAATGGTGGCTTGGATTGCAAAATTTCTCCACTTTGGGCAATCTCCAAATCGTCATCTTTAGTAGTGCCACTCGTCACCAAGCAATTCAAGAGTGGATCATCACTACTCGCTACTTTGCTCACTTCCTTCACGGCATCATCAATAAAATCACATCGGAAACAACTGTCTTCTTCAAGTGGTCCTTCGGTAGCACGGAAGACATTGAACTCGATTTTCTCATTCCCAATCCTTAGAGTAAGCTTTCCATCACGAACATAAATTTGAGCTCCAACAGTAGCTAAGAACAGCCTCCCAAGAATAATCGGCATTTGAAAATCAATTTCCATGTCGAGCACCACAAAATCGACTGGTACAAAGAACTTCCCAACCTTGATTGGAATATCCTCCAATATCCCTACTGGATATTTAACAGATCGATCCGCAAGTTGAAGAGAGATGGTAGTCGGCTTCATATCTCCAATGTCTAGCTTCTCAGCAATTCGCTTTGGAATAAGACTAACACTGGCTCCCAAATCACATAGAGCTCGCTCAATGCACATAGAACCAATATTGCAAGGAATAGAGAAACTACCAGGGTCCTTCAATTTCGGCGGCAGCTTGTTCTGTAGGATTGCACTACACTCCTCCGTCAATGCCATTGTCTCGTAATCTTCTGGCATCCTTTTCTTGGAAAGAATTTTCCTGAGAAATTTAGCATAAGCAGGCATTTGAGAAATTACTTCAGTAAATGGAACATTATTATGCAATTTGTTTAAATGTTCAAGAAATCTCCCGAATTGTTCATTTTTTTTTGCCCTGCTGAAGTCACTGAGGGAATGGAACCGATGGTTCATAAGCTTTGACTTCAGGCCATATCTCCTTCGGTTGCTCTCTTTTCTGCTTCGCTAGTTTCCACTTGGGATTCCACTTCTCTTGCTCTTGCTTCTTTTCCTCTGCTCCCTTTTCAGGTGACTGCTTCTCCGCTTTCGGTTGCTCATCTTCTTCTTCTTGCTTAATGTTGGTGTCAGCTTCATCTTCTTTAGGTGGATAGGGATCATCTAATTGCTTGCCGCTTCTAGTGCTAGAGCCTGGACTTGCTCTCTCGGAATAACTGTGGGCTGTCCTGGTAGGTTTCCTGGTGTCCTCATAATCGCCTCTGCTTGCTGCGCAAGTTGCGTCTCAAGCATCTTCGAGTGAGTCTCCATATTCGCCATCTGATTGTTGAATCCTTGCATCATCTCCGTTTGCATACGTTGAGTCTCCATTATGGCTTTCATCATATATATAAGATCCATGTCTTTATTCTTCGGAATTTACATGCTTGAACTCTTCTGCCCATAATCGTTCCTTTGAAAGTTGCCTTGCTGGTTCGGGTTGCTCTCCCTCCATGAGAAATTAGGATGATTCCTCCATTCCGGATTGTATGTGTTGGTGTAGGGTCCGCGCTGTTGTTGGCGTTGATGAATGTAGTTCATCTGCTCAATGGTCAACTCGTCTTCGGTTGGACAATTCATTGAATTGTGTCCAGCACCTGCACATTTATCACATATTAAACTCGGCATAACAGCAGCAACACAAGATTTTACCTGCTGACTCAAAGAATCTAGCTTCTAATTAAGCATTGTCACTGTCTCCAGTTCCAGAATTCCAGCTGCTCGCTTGTTGTTTGATCATGAAGAGCTCTGGTAACTGTTACTCGCCATCGTCTCCAGTTTTTTATATGCCACACCTGGTGCTTGCGCCATGAATGCCCTTCCTGAAGCTGCGTCCAAACTCATGCGCAAAGACTCATTTAAACCATTAAAGAAAGAATGAACTACAAGCCATTCGGGTAATCCATGTTGTGGACATCCTTGAATGAGATCCTTGTAATGCTCACATGCTTCACAGAAACTTTATCCATCCTATTGAGTGAATGATGTAATCTTGCTTTGGATACGTGCTGCTTTATCAGGTGGATAGTATTTGGCAAGAAAATCCTTTGAAAGCTCGTCCCGCATCTTGTATGTTCCAGCTGTTCCTGACTTCAACCACTTCTTATCCTTGCCTTGCAAAGAAAACGGGAATAAACGAAGTCGAATTGCATCATCAGTCGCCCCATTGATCTTGATCAAATCACAAATCTCCGTAAACATCTGTAGATGTTGATTCGGGTCCTTATTATCCAAGCCTCCAAATTGTTCCTGTTGCACCATGTGAATGAGTGCTGTCTTTAGTTCGAAATTGTTGGCATGGATCGTTGGCCTTGCAATGCTCGACTGCACAATATCCAAACTCGGTGTTGCGTAGTCACGCAATGTCTTGTTTCCTTCTTCTGCCATGATGACTGTCTCGAAGTTATCTGCTACAACTTCTGCTTCCTCTTCTATTTCAGTGTCTTAAAGAAACTCCACAGGCTCTACAACTTGCTTCTACTTTTGTTTTCTTCCTCTTCTCCGGATTGATCTCAGGAATTGGACTCGATGAAGCACTGAGTCTCGTCTTAGGCATCAACCAAAATTGACAACACTATATAAAAAAAGAAAACAAAAATTAATTAAATAAAATAAAAAGAAATAAAAAGAAACTAATGCAAAAAATAAAACTTAAAGTAATCTACCTGCAATTTCAATAGTATTAAAACCGTTTGTTCCTCGGCAACGACGCCAAAAAAGCTTGATGCGTTTTATTTACGCGTGACTTTTTCAAATTTATAATTCTTGATCAATTCACAACACGACACACAAATAACTGACGAGTAAACGCAACGATTGTTAACTGCAAGCGCACAGTGTACTATGTAGTGTAGTAGTCTAATCAAGTCGATCCACGGAACAAGGGAAATAAGTACTACCTAATGTCACAGTTTATGATTATCTAGGCAAATCAAATAAAAGATGGTGTAGGGTGATGTCGACTAGGCTGGAAAGAAAAGAAATAAAATCGCAAACTTAATCTAAAGTGAAGTTCTATCAATATCTAAAGCAATTTAGGAAATCGGGGTTCACACAATTACTATCTAGGTTTATTATGTATAGATGTCGATTTCTCCTATTGATGTGTGATTGTGGGCAATTGTTTCTAATGTCTTAATCCTCAGCTCTCGCATGTTGAATCAAATATTCAGCAAACAATAGTACCTAGCTCTCACATAGCCTAGCATCGATACTAAACTCATTAAGCACAAAACAACCAATCAAACCCTAAGAAACTATCAGCTCTCGCATATTTATGCATCAATCAATCTATGTTCTTCTAGGTATCATCATAGAAATCACGCAGCTCTCGCATGTTGTAATCAATAAGAATCAATCCAAAGTAGATAGGTAATTCGGCACACATAGATTGAACAATCAACACATTCAATTGAATAAACATCAATCCATAGATAATAAAACCGTAGAAGTAATTGGCTACATCCCTATTCCTAGATTAGAGAATTAGTTTGTCATAATAAAATAGCAAATCATCAAAATCTCACAAGAATTCATCAAGTAAACAATTAAACAGAAAGAAAATCTAATATAAGAGAAAGTAGTGAAGTCGGGTAGCCGATTTGTGTAGTGATGATGGCGTCGACTTGTGCTCCTCTGGTGACAATTTCTGCTGCAATTGGACTGGTGATTCTGTGACTTTAAACCTTCAAATCTTGCTGGAAAAACATTGAATTATTGTGGGGAATAACCTTTAAAATTGGATGAGGAATTTGGCACCACCTAGAGGATCCAAAAGAGTGAAAACCCTAACCCTACTATTGTGTGTGACCTAATAACTAACCAATTCGGTAGAGCTTCGCCCTCTGACTTCTGCCTCCTGAATATTTCGACCTAGGGGGTCCTTTTATACTCTCTTTAGCTGCTGTAAGTCGGTGGGGCTCTCCTTTGAATGGAAATCGAATTCTTGATTTGCACTATAAGTTGGACTTTTGTCTGTTTTCTGACCCGAAATTTGCACGCCACTTAACTCCTAGAAGACGTCCGAACTGGGCATTGGGCTCACTTACAAAGTTCTATATAATTCTCTCAGATTTCTTTTCATAAAATGAAATCTTCAATTGGACTTATGTAGCTCAAGATATCGCCAAAACACTGGGCCTAGGTCGGCACATAAAAATCTGCGTTCTGGGCTGGATTAAAATAATTACTGCTCCTTGTAGAATCGTCCAAAAATTATGAAATTTATTCCATAGAAAGATCTGGAAGTCTATTTTCCTCTCCAATTTGTCTCACTTAATTTTTATGCCTAGAACTCCCAAAATCATCAAAATAGTCGGCTGTGCTCACTGCAGAAAGTTTCCTAAATTGGGTCTGGTTTCCAAACTTGGCTAAAACGCTTCCATTCTTCAATAAAAACGATAAATTCCTGATAAAAATACTTAATCAGCAAAATTGAAGTACTAATTGACTCAATGCATGAAAACACACGATAATATAAAGATTATACACATAATCGATCAAGAAAACATAGTAAAAGCCATTCAAAACCATCATAAAAACACTAACATTTAGAAGTTGTCAATATGCATGAATTCAAATCCCGAAATAACAAGATACAACATATATGTACAATACACCAAATTCCACATAAATGCACGTACCATTTATTGATTCACAATGCATGAGATGCTCCGGGTATGCAGTTGGTTGGGTTTTAAAAGATTGTCGCTAGGGAATAGGCTGACCTACTCACATGTGATAAAGGATATCACGTGAGGTCCAAGGCCAATTAATCCCCATCGTTGCTAAGCATCGAGAAATGGGTTCACTCAAACCACTATCGCTTAAGGAAAGCATGTAGCGGATTTGGATTCCCTCGCCCTTTTAAGGTAAAGGTTTCACATCAATTGTCATGAATGCAAGGCACTTATGATGACAAGTAAAAGGCACACAAGATTCAACAATTGAACAAAGTCTCTTGAACCCACTACTTCCCAAGCGGAGTCGCCAACTGTGAATACCCGATCCAAAATCACCTGGGCCTATTCACCTATTTCCTTACACCTTCTTCTTCGGGTCAATCCCATGTCAATGGAGTCGCCACCCAAGTTTTATTAAGGGAAAAACTTGGGAAAAACCTTTAGATGACTCCTTTAGGCTACATGGTATTGGCAAAACAAAGACATGGGATCGGGGGTTCGTCACAGATGGGAAGGTGTTAGGCACCCATTCGTGTTGGGTCGAGACTAGGTGCAATTGTAGAATGCAAGTGTGCCTGGTGCAAGCGTGCATATGTGGAAAATAAGAAGAAGGAGAGAAGAAGAAGATTTGGCTTGCATCCCATTGTAAAACCGAGACTACCTACGTACCCGAGTGACCGGGGTCAAAGCCACGTAGTTCTAACCATGCTACAAATCGGCCACTTACATCATCAAAAGCATCAGCATATAATCAACAAAAGTCAATCAAAAGAAGGTTTAGTGTTACCTCTCGTAGCCCTCCTCTAGCTCCTTGCAATGGGTTGAGTTCTACACTGTTAGGAACAATAGACTTAAGCTAGAGGGGGGGTGAATAACGATAATCCAATAAAACCGAAATAAGCAGGAATTAAATGCGGAATTGAAAGAATGAAGAACACAAGAAATTTATCCTGGTTCACACACACTCTACTAGTGTGGCTAATCCAGCCCTTCAAGTCTCACTTGAAGATTTCACTATCTACGTTAAGCTTACGGGTGCTTAACAAACCGTTACAACCTAGGAATTCTAGTCACAAGAATCCTAAACCCTGAAAGTTCAAGTCACATGAACTTCAGCTCTCTTGCTTGAAGATACCTCACTTCAAGACTTTCCTAGGAATTCTAATCTCAAGAATCCTAGACTTGCTTAAGGATACCACACCTTAAGACTTCTCACACAAGAAGATATACCCTCTTCTTGTGAATCTAAACAAGGGAACTAACCTCCCTTAAGGTGTATGAATACACAATCACTCAGAACAAAAGACTCTCTCAAAGAGCAGGTATGAGTGTACAAATGAAGCTCTAAAAGGCAACTCTCAATCCTCAAAGGATATTGGCTCAATTAGGATTTGTAATGTATGTATGAATGAATAGCATGAATGTAGAGAGTTGATTAGTTCTGAAACACAGCTAAAAATGCTCAATTTATAGCTTTGAAAAGTTATAGAGCCGTTTTAAATCCACCAAAAAACAGCCTTAAACAAAGCATAGTGGGTGCTGAAAAGTTGTCTGCTACAACGGCAGAACATCGATGTTTTGCCTACAAACATCGATGTTTTAGCCAACAATTTTAAATTATTGTTCCAACGGCTAGTAGAACATCGATGTTGCATTTTAGAACATCGATGTTTTCATACTCAACATCGATGTTCTTCAATTCAACATCGATGTTTTTTGGCTTCGCAAAAATATGATGGAAAAGGGTCTATGCCAGAACATCGATGTTGGAAAATGGAACATCGATGTTTTGTGCAACATCGATGTTTAATTGGCCAACATCGATGTTTTTTGGCTTCGGCAAAATTATATTTCAAAGACAATTTTTCATGAACATCGATGTTGGATTGTAAACATCGATGTTTTGACCAACGGTCACAAGAACATCGATGTTTTGTAGTCCAACATCGATGTTTTTCCGCTTCTGCCAATTTTTGTAAAAATGCTTGGAATCAAGAACATCGATGTTTATAACATAACATCGATGTTATTTTGGCTCGGCAAAAATCCTTTTAAAGTGACTGGAAAGAAACATCGATATTTCAAATGGGAACATCGATGTTATGCCTAATTTTAAAAACAACGGTCACTAGAACATCGATGTTTGGGATTCCAACATCGATGTTTAAATCCACAACATCGATGTTTAAATCCACAACATCGATGTTCATGGCTCGAAAAACATTTTTATGCTTGGAAATATGTTATGTTATGCATGAGCAAAATTCATCTTATTTTGAGCCAATGTCCTAGAAGAGTTGAGTGTTATACCTTGTACAATTTATGGATCTAACTCTTCTTTCTTGGCTCTTCAATTTCTTGTGCTCATTCATTTTGATCCTTTGCTCTTGAGTGGTATCTTGTGCTTGAGGATTGGTTTGACTTCATTTCTTTTTGCTTCATCTTTGTCATGATCTGGAATTGGTTTGTCAATTATCAAAACCTGCAATGAACCATGAGTTCTAACAATTTCCCCCTTTTTGATAATGACAAACAATTAGAAGTATATGCCAATATTAGAGGTATATGTTAACACAATAATTCCCCCTATATGTTTCAATTTATGATTCCCCCTATCTAGATGCATATACTTCTTCCTATCTTCCCCCTTTTGGCATTAGCAAAAAGAAATGATGATGCATATATTTATTCTTCCCCCATAAGGTATGACTTATAATTCCCCCTAAGTTTAGAGAGATGGTTCCTATTTTGCTTCATTCTGAATTGATCAATCATCGATGTGTATGATAACAACATTGATGTTGTTGGTTGCACCCGATTTTTGTTCCCCCTGTCTTTTGGCCTTAGTGAGGGGTACCTGCCAAACATAGTTAGACGAGCCTTGGGTGCTCAAGTTAGCAAGGAGAATACATGAGTTTTATGGAGATGAAACATGTGTAACAACTTGAAGAGATGGTAAGTGCCCCTCTGCCCCTAAGAGACATTTTTTTTGTCGTCAGTGCACCGGGCTCGAGAAATTGTCTTGTCGGTTGGACTTTGATAGCCTCCGATACCTAGCTAAATGGACAGTAAATCCCGTGTCGGATCAATAATGCAATTTAGGCCTGAGTTTTCAACAAAGCAGATATTTGATTAGCTACAAAATTGGAGGTTAGTAATAATGAACTTGGCGTTTCTATTTGGCGGAGAATCTCTTAAGCTCTGCCAAGTGTGGTAGGGGTCTGCCCTTGGAAGAATGACACCGCACATTTGGTTCTATAAAAGACAGGGATTAAGCTCATTAGACGGAAAATTATTAGCCAACTTCAAAGAAAGAGAGATTAGTAAAAAAAATCAAAAGTAAAGAGAAAATGCCTGCCCCTTCCTCCGTCTTTTTCGTTGAAGGTGCAAACGTAGGAAGGAGAAATCGGTTGTCCTTTAGTATCGTGAATGAGCCACAGGGGCCATTGCCAGAGGAGCTAGGAAGAATTCCTCGCCTTGTCTTTGTAGACGAAATCTATTCGTCCCGATTCTTTATTACCCCTATGGAGGAAGTCATATTCCTGGATCATCAACAAACTCTGCGAGCTTCCTACTATGGTACGGCTAACTCCACCATGTTTTTTATTTCTGAAAAATTTCAGGAGCTTCAGTTGGAACCAACCTACCAGACGTTGAACGAGGGCGGTTACTACCAAATTACTATGACAGCCAAGAGCATTCCTCGAGCAACTGGAGTAGCGCCCACTTGGCCAAAGATTCGCCTTTTGGTGTGGAACTGCAGGGGCATCACAGCACGTTCCCAAGATTTTGTCCGAATCCTGCGAGACCTGAAGAACCAATACAAACCCAATATGGTTCTGCTTACCGAGACTCAATGGCAGCAAGCCGGAAATCACGGAGCTATCCCTCTTCGCTTTCCACTAACACAACGGTTCGAGCTTCCTGGCCAGAACAACTCGGGTGGAATGTGGTTTGCTTGGAGTCATTGTATTAGGGTTAATATAGTTAATACCCCTAATGGCTTTTCTGTAACAGCTGAACCCAATCGTTAGAGGCACATTGTAATAAGCATATGAATTAGTGTGAGCGTGTAACATGTTTTTATTCAAATGTGTCTTTGTAAGATATGTTATCAAGTATGATTGTAATATATGAACATCAATAAACTCTAGTTTGTTTGCATGATGAAATTGTCATGAACCGCAATTCATCAAAGTTAATAATTTAGTAAGTTTAGAGTACTTACCTGCACATCGATGTTTTGATACTGAACATCGATGTTTCATGCTGCCGGTTGGGAAAGATACTAGTTGAAGTCCACTCAACATCGATGTTTGGAACCTAAACATCGATGTTTTTCTGTCTCGGCTTGCTTATACCCAAGAATCAACTAGGAATTTGGATGCTTCCTTGATTATGTGCTTGGAGCATCCGCAATCAAGGTACTAAAGTACACTTGATGCCTTCAAGCACACCTGCAAAACAAATCAATGGGTTTTTGGTACCCAAATCTTTTTGGATCCTTGGTGGTTAGGAACATAATAGTGATGAGCCTTATCTTGTGCCCAATGTCTATGCCTAGTAAAACATACCGGGGCAATGTGACCTATCCTATTACAATAGTGACAAGTAACGTTAGGATTGTGCATTCTTCTAGGTTGGTTATAGGTACCATATTGCCTATGTTCATGCAATCTATCATACTTGTCTTCCCTAGGTATA